>JAHDVE020011203.1:0-255480 GCA_022606495.2 Halesus radiatus
AATATACTACATATTATTTTAAAATTAATTAATTGTGGAACAGAGCAAATTAATTAAATAAAATTTATTTGCGCACTTCAGGATTTGAACTCGCGACCTTCGGATTCGTAGTCGAGAACCTTACCCCTCGACCATTGAGGCCGTCAAAATCTATAAATTATTCAGCACCATTGTACGTACCGCAACCCGTAAAATTAGATTTCGTGGCTGCCGAGAAAGGCGCAATAGGAAAAGACATTTGACGAGAAGATCTTCTGCTGTCACGGCGACCTCCAGTCTACAGAGCAGATCCGGTGCATCATGTGGCCCACGGACGTGCCCGACCAGGCTGCTCTGCGACCTGCTGTGGTCCGACCCCGGCAAGGACACCACCGGCTGGGGCGAGAAATAGACGAGACGCTGGTGTGCTCTTGCCAGATCCTGAAGCCGGCCGACAAGCGCTACCTGGCGTACGGGCAGACCAACACCAAGCGTCCCGTCAGGCCGCCCAGGGGCGTCACCAACAAAGACAAAGAAGATTGGATATGGATATGGATCAGTTCCCCCGGCCCCCGTCCTCACCGCCGCCCAACTTCACATGACTCCTATCATTTGTATTAGCGTTTTGCAATATATCGTAAGGAATAAATATAGTTAGCATTTTTTTTTCTCAATTTAACATGTATGAAAACTTAGATCAAGCCGTATTTGGTTTTGATAATTTAACTGCATCTCTTTATATGGTCTATAAATAATGTATAATGATGGCGTGTCCAAAAAAAAAAAATGTAATAGATGTAATATAGGAATAATGTAAGAATGGGAAGTAAGATTTGTACAGCGCCCTTGAGGTGATTTTTCACAAAAACGGCGCTATAAAAATCATCCGATTATTATTATTATTATTACGTAATATATATATATATATATTTTTAAGTATACAAAAGGTGCTTTTTATGGTGTTTTGTAAGGTGGTGATACTGTGAATGGAGTGTTATACTCGTATGTGTCATGACCACCTCACTAGGAGTACCTGTTCTGAGGTGTTTACGTGGATGTGTTAAATGTGGTACAAGTATTGATGTTTATTAGTTAGTTTTGTTTTAGTATTTTCTTTTTGCTATATAAATGTGAATTAGGTATATAATTTGAAGAGAAATAATTTTTTATTTTTTGGTTACAGTAATCTATAATAAATTAGGAGATATTGATTAATTGATAAACTAAAGTTCTTTTAAAACTTAAGACAAGATTTTTGTGCATAGTGCAAAGGGTAACAATTATTATTTTTATAAACAATAATTATTAATCTAAAACACTCATCCAAATTGAAAAAAAACCTTCCGAGGAAAGATAAATGTCGCCGGCAGGACTCGAACCCGCACCCTTCTAATGTCCGGTCAGATGCTCTACCGTTGAGCTACGTCGGCTTATCGCAAACCCGCCAAGTTAATCAATATATACTAGTGTTCCATTCAATAATTGCTGTTTTTTTATTATATTTTCACCTGTAAACAACCAACTTTATTAGTATGAGAGAATGGAACACTAGTATATATTGATTAACTTGGCGGGTTTGCGATAAACCGACGTAGCTCAACGGTAGAGCATCTGACCGGACATTAGAAGGGTGCGGGTTCGAGTCCTGCCGGCGACATTTATCTTTGCTCGGAAGGTTTTTTCAATTTGAATGAGTGTTTTAGATTAATAATTATTGTTTATAAAAATAATAATTGTTACCCTTTGCACTATGCACAAAAATCTTGTCTTAAGTTTTAAAAAGAACTTTAGTTTATCAATTAATAAATATTTGACAAGTCAAAGCAATTTTCACCAATAAAATGTAGACATAATTTGTCTCGACGCCATCTATTTGAGGGATTTAGCCGTTACAAGCCTCTCTCATACTAATGAAGTTGGTTGTTTACAGGTGAAAATATAATAAAAACAGTAATTATTGAATGGAGCACTAGTATATATTGATTAACTTGGCGGGTTTGCGATAAGCCGACGTAGCTCAACAGTAGAGCATCTGACCGGACATTAGAAGGGTGCGGGTTCGAGTCCTGCCGGCAACATTTATCTTTGGTCGGAAGGTTTTTTCAATTTGGATGAGTGTTTTAGATTAATAATTATTGTTTATAAAAATAATAGGAGATATTGATTTAGGCAAATCTTCTAAAAAAATAAACATGTGCTAATTGAAACTTTCAGCTGAATTTGATAATGGGAACGTATTTTGCACGGAAAAGAGAGTAGGGACTGTCAAGTATAATATTGGGCTATATTTGGTTTGGTTTTATCATGTTTCGAATAAAGTGAATAATATGTCTACACTCGGGTAATTGAATTATAGACGATTTCTTTATAAGACGTTTATTTCCAGACTTCAGACAAGTTCAAGTTATACGATAGACAGCCCACCCGACCAACCCGCCACAATCATACCATCCTAAATATCGTATTTTCGTTCTCACAGTTACCAACATGACAGATACATAACAGGGAATTGTTTTTTGATCCAGGCTGTGACATATTTTTTTTAATTAGTTGTAGATTGGCCGCGCAGCCGTTCCTCTTAAGTGACCAGCTCAGGTATGGAGGCTTCATCGAAGCCATAGCAAAGTTAGCTTCTCAGAAGCTGGGCGTATTGTACAGATCCCGCAGATATTTTATTAGTTAATTCGCCTATCTTAACAAACGGATTGCAATCTTTGGAGTACAGACGTCAGGTGGGAATGCTGCCCTTGTTCTACCGGTATTTTAATGGAAGATGCTCTGAGGAACTAGCATCATTGATCCTTTCGGCATCAGTACATAGTCGGGAAACACACCAAACGCGCGCCCAACATTTGCACATGGTTGATATTTGTAGAGAACACAGTACATAAGCACAAATATGAGACGCTGACATATTATTTCTCAAACTTGTTTAATACAAAACCTGTAATGAATGTGTCGGTCTTTAATATTAAATACTAAATACATCCCGTACATAGCAATGACCATTGCCTATCCAACTTTACACATTAATTAAATTAACTGTTATGTAATATACATGATATATCAATACTTTTGGCTCTATATTGTGAATTAAGCTTGTCAACTCGACTTTCCCATAACAAGAACCTCCCAAATGTACAGGTAAAGTCTTTTCTCCGTAAAATATATTTTTTTATAAAATATGTAAATAAAGTTAATTTTTCACCTTTTATACAGATAGGGACACCTTTTCAGACTGCACGCCACTGGTGGTTAGACACCACCTTCTTTCAACGAGCCTGCAATGGAAGCATGTTAGCGCAAGTGTTATTAATTGGCTTTCATTCCTCCACTAAATTTCCTCTTTCTTCCCCATGTAACCCTGCTACCCTCATATAAATCTACCCTGCTAATGTCGTTTGAAACGTTAGACCCACGCCCTTTCAAAATTTCTCTTTGCAGTTTGTTGAGTGGAATTTTTATGACGGTAAATATTGTGTATCTCGGATGTATCTGACCCTTCTTTTATTAATATCTCCGCGACAATCTTTAACGAAAGCGCTTGGTAAGTATTGGTAAGTATACACAATACACAACATACCGTCAAACATATGTAATATAGATAATTAACGTTGAATGGTTAAGTCGGTGTCGTTCGTTTACACGAACTCATATATGTAATGCATCATAATATACGAGTATCATTTCACAACCTGAAAAAATTCATTTAAATAATTCAAATATTATAACTTATTAATTGTTTTTGTGTTTAATTCGTAGAACTTCGTTTAATTTTATATTTTTTTAATTAAATGTAAATCAAATTTAATAATGTTATTATTAAGTTTTGCAAGTATTTTTAGTCTTTATTATGACAGCTATTTCGGCGTTCAAGGCCATTTTCAAACTGCTATTAATACACATTGTGACGACTTATTTATATGATTTTATTCACTTCAACCCCATTCTAACTTGGACGGGTTGTTAAAAATAATGATTTATTATCGATAAAACCGATTTATTTAGAGAATAATTAAAATTCTCTATTCCTTCAGGTTTTTACATTTATAATGTGTTTCCCCGTATTTAACTGATAATGTTTTCTTAATTGATTTATTTAAATGTTTTATATTGTTTTGATAATGTGAACATACTGAGAAGCGGTGAATATATAATTTTCCTTACTTTATTAATTAATGTTATATTAGGATCATTGGTTCGTTTATTAAATTCTAATTGTTCAAGTAAATTTAATCTAAAACCATTTATTTCTTATTTTTTTCAAAAAAAATTTACAGAACTTAATAACAACGTTATTAAATTTGATTTCCATTAAATAAAAAATAAAAAATAAAAAATATATGTATACATATATATTATTACAATTATAAATAATCTACTTATTACATAATTACGTAACTTGACTTGCCAAGATGATGACCGTGATATTTTGTTTCAACAGAAATAAAAAAAAACCTTTCAAATACAGAATAAAAATAATTGTCTTAATAAATACATCATTGGTCGGTATTTCACAGCCTGTCGGGATTGAATAAGATTATTTTACGTGAAAAATCAGGCGATCAAATACTTGAGTCGGGCCATGTCAGAAGTTGGAATACCAGGAGAGAATGTATGAGAGGTTGTATGAAATTGAATGAAGCAAGAAGTGTATGCCAAGATCGAGTTGTTTGGCGGTCCGTCCTCTCTGCCTACCCCTACGGAGAAACGGTGTGATGGTTAGTTAGTTAGTTAGTAAAAATCTAATTTAATTAGATTCGAAATTACATTGCTTAATTGATTTGATTTGTAGAAATACGTACATCAAATCACATCACGTCACATGAAAATGTCACAATATTGTTTAATACTTTACAAATATAATTTAACAGCTAAGGCCAAATAAAAATATTGATTATTTTCTACTTTCGCAATGAGCACAAAAGATGATATCGCCAGTAGGTATATACTATATCAGAAACATGATATTTCGGTAATTGATTTGCTTTTGGATACAGTAAATAGTATTATTTTCCATTTCAATTATATTCAACATTACGTTGGGATAAGAATACGAAAAGCCTCCACATGGTGTATCGGATTTAACAATATCTGATGTTTGCATTCAAACACTCGGCAAATAAATCTGACGCACATCGCACTAAAGCGAGAAATAAAAATCGCGGTCCCTGGAGATTGATGTTGTGAGCTTTTTGCTCTCCTCCCACCCTCCCAGCCCAGCCCCTGCCACCTACCCCCTGACTACCCCCCCTGACGGCAGGGGAGGGGGAATCGCAATGCAGCCAAGGGGCGTAGTTACGCAAAATCAGACTGCAGTCGTAGACCCAACAAATCGTAGCTTGGCGTAGCAGCCAGTATTTTATTTCGCGTAGCATTTCTAAAGGTACCATTTTAAGACTTCAACGGCTGAGTGTGGCACGTTAAAATGCACAATATTGGAATCAGAATTATATTTACTATGTGGGATATGTATATTGTAGATATACTTGCAGTTTTTATTATCTTTTCAATCTGTTGAATTGCTTGAAAATTATAATGATTTTTTTTTTTAATTTTTATTGTTTTGGCATTCATCTTTGTATTCTTAAGTAAAGCTCTATTTCAGAGGTTCCCAACCCTATCTGTCTCACCGCCCACTTTTGAACAATATTTGTCATAAGCACTCCCCACCTCCCCCGTTTCTTCTTACGCAACAATGCAATGAAATTTACTGGTGACTGAGAGATAATAATTCAAATTTTCGCGGACAATTCTATACCCCGACACGATATTTTTATCACCCCGGTTCTCCATTATGATAGCTTTTTGATCTTGATAAATATTTATATGCATATTTTAAATATTATATTAAAAAAAACGATTAAACATTTATTAGCAACATTTATTAAAAAAAATTGTTGCTTTCGCTCTCATTTTCGGCCTTCACCGCCCCCTTGTAGCCCTTCACCACCTTCCATTTTCTCTTTAGGCTACCATCGCCTCTTTAGATCATTTCAACTCCCCTTGGGGGGGGTGGTATCACCCCCGTTGGGAATCTATGCTCTATGTGAACATAATGGCAAATATCGATGTTGGTATAGTATTTTTATTTTATTTACTATTTAGTACAGGATATATAATATTATACAATGTATTAAATGGCCCTTCAACTAGGAGGAATTTCCCCGTTTTAAGACAGTGAAAATTTAGTGTACAAAATAAAGTAGTCGATACCAATATGAAATACACATAATGGCGTTTCAGCATACAATAAAAAGAAAAACTCAAAAATATGGATATAAAAAAAACAACAATAAAAATAAGTTTAGATAATATATGTAGATACATATATAAATACTAAATATATATTTTGTAAAAAAATAAAATAATAGAATAGATTTACTGTGTATTTTAAGAAATACAAAATAATACAATCTCTCCAGAACTGTTCACGTGACTCGGAGGAATCAAGCGAATATCGATCTACGTACGTTAGGCCAATATTGTTTTAATTCAAATTTTAAGTCCTATCTTTGCGTGAAAGTGTCCACAGTGAATTACAGGGTTTATTTTGTAAGGGCTGCAAGTTTACTTTGAAAGCACAAAGGCTTTACCAACCCCAGGGGGCGGGTAAAAGGAAAGGGAAGGAAAATTGAAGGCTGTTGGGCTAGAATACCTCATACATAAATAGCATGAGACCCTTTGTTTAATAAGGATGATTAATTGATTGCACAATTATTATTCTCTTAATTAAATGATCATTTCGAACCAGGTCACGTGAGGTGAAATTCGATACTTTCAGAATCGACACTGATGTGACTATACATATCAAGGGTTCAATCATTTCACACTCCCGTAGTTACGGGAGTGTGAAATATAGTTATACCGCTAAAAACTACGTTTTCTAAGTACTCAGAGATAATTCAGAATAAAGAGATTCTTGCTTGTGTAATGGTGTACTGGATGTATCAAAACATAAATATTATTATTTGCCCTATTGAAGCTCGACGTTTCGATAACTATTCATTTTATTTTAACGAACTGTAGCTATAAACTCACTAACTACAGTATTTTTATTTATTTCTTTTTTGTTTTTTATTCCCTTCCAGAAAACGTTTATTTTCTAGCACTATTCTCCGAACAGATCCCATAGAAATACCAGTTGATTTTGCAACTAGCTGTGCTGGTATAGAACCTGAGCTCATTTTATTTTTTTTCCGATTCAAAGTATCTATAAAAATTATTTAAAACTTCGCTTGTTTTACTGGTCAATGGTAAAAATTTGATTTTTATCTCCATTTTAAAAATCACAACATAATTTTACCGAGAGAAACTTAACTACCTCGACTTAATCGAATTACAACGACGATATTCGAAGATTATGACAAACGTCGGTACTTACCCAGTCTCCAAGTAATATCGTTCAAAAACTAGTTCGAGTCAGTTTGACACTTGCTAGCGATACTATCTGTGTGGAACACACAGAAAAAAAAATCAGAACATTAATTTACATGGTTACAACAACAAACAAACTTCAGTTTTTTGAGATGAACTTTTTGTTATTGTTACAGTATCTCCTAAACTGTCCATTTTTTTTAAATTATAGCTCTATATACTGGATGATATTTTAATTCATACTTTAAAATTGTATCTAAAACATACGTAAAAAAATATTTATCCATATTTATAAGTCAATTTCAGTTAGACATATTTTGACTTACAGCAGTGTAGTTGCGAGAGCGCGATTTAAGCATTTATTTTACTCACAATGCTTTCAAATTTCAACTCCAAAAAATAAGGGAATTTACACATTTAAAAAAAACCACAATGATTTTTGAACAAAACGGCCTAAAATCGCCTTAACACACATTAAAAAACTGTTCGCACAAAATCATAATACGAAATAAACATGACTTGCGTAGTATATTATATTATTATACATTTATAGAATCGTACAATACATACATAGAACGTAAACATTTGATCGTTTTTCATACAATCATAGAATCGTCACTCATACACATACGCAGTAAACCTTGACTCGTTTAGTATACATTCATAGAATCGCCACTCACACACGTATAATATTGAGTTAAAGTCGTCTAAAAAGCATGGTTGCTCGCACAATACACACACATGATTGAGAAACACATTCAAATGTTCGTACTCGTATATGTATAATCTTCGTTCGGGGTGCGTACGACCCAGATAAAATTTTTAACGTTGCAGAGTAAACAACGGTCCTTTGGAATAATATAGGGACGTGAAAGGCGAATAAAATTCGCCATTTACAGAATCATCTCTCTAATGTCGGTCCATTGTGACCGGCGAGGGAGAGAGAGGCAGGATTTAGGGAGGGAGAGAAGGAGACGGAGGGAAAAGAAAGAAGACGGGGTTCACAAGAGCATAGAACTAGGATAACGCTTTCTTGCAGGTAACCATTAAAAAGCTTTTAGATCGTATTTGACATTTTTATTTGGAAATGAATTAATATATGTAACTTGTAACACGATATTTCGAAGTAAATAAAAAAAAATTGTAAACATTTATGGAAGGAATGGAAAATATTTGACAAGACGATAGTTACAAAGATAATGTAACGACTTGGATTTTAAGAAAGCCAGGATATAATGAAACTGTTAGTGTGGGTTGTTCCGAGAAACTTGAAGGATTCATCAAAATTTCAAACTTAATATTCAAGTTCTGTCATTATTCAATCCCTGTGAAATAACTGACAAAAATGTAATAATAACAGAACTTGAATAAAACTTTCACAAAATTTGAATGCAAACTTTGAAATTTTGACGAAACGTTGAAATTACCCGAAACAACCAGTCCTAAAGTATTCATAATAAGATCAACATATAAATTTTTTAAAAATTGCTCACCATTAAAATATTATTCTGTGCATTTGCGTGAAGCAATCATTCGCTGTCTTTTGAAAGAATGCACAATACACATTTACGATATATAAAATGTAATATGAAAATACCTATCGAGTTTTTAAATTATACGTTTTGGCTAAATGAAAGAAAACTTTTAAAATTTGTATCGGAGACGAGGAATTTTGAAGTAATTTTTTTGTGTAAAATCGTACATCGTATTGAGCGACCTGGAAAATTTTCACAAACCTTCTAGACCATTCCACTAGGCAGTATGTTCTATTTCACATTGTGGTTATAAGAGCAAACTATCAAATATTCCCTATCATAAATAGCCTCCTAGTCCTTGGTATTGAGTTTTGTGAAGTAATTACCTATTTTCTCTGGGTCGAATAAAAACAACTCTCTTCAACATATTACGTTAAATAAGTGAAGAACTTTAATGTTAATAAGTTTTCTTTAATTTTACTTTGTTATTTCCCATCTGCCTGCTCTTTTTATGATAATGTCTGTAAATGGTCATTCACCGTTAATAAATAAACAAGAAAAACAATAATTTGATTGAGATGGAAAATAAAGTGGCCAAAAAAATGGAACAAATTACGTCATGACATTAACGCCAGAACGTCAAAAAATTACACCGTAAAAGAGAGAGGAACTTGTTTCGAGCACTTATCATAATAAGAAGTAAGTTTTGACGGACAGATCATCATCATCATCAGGTGTCATCGTAATATTATAAATGAGCGGCACGATTCAACTGCCACTCAATTGTATGCTGGTCCATTAATTTCATACGTTATTTTACCATTACTCTTCTCCCGGAGATCTTTTTCTTCTTAATAATAATAATAATAATAACAAAGCATTTATATAGCGCAGTTTTGTGTGATTTCACTTCAAGTGCGCTTTACTCTAAATAAACTTAAACATGATTAAATAACTCCATTCAGTGGTATTCCTACAGTGCTTCTTTTACATTCCCCTTCCCATTTCAACCACTCCCACAAAAATCCACTAATCACGGATACCAAAGCCTCACTGGTTCCATACAATTGGGACTGTGCGATGTCACATACAACCGAAATAAAAACTCTGAATTTAAATATTGATATTTTTTATATGAATACCGCTTAAGAGTCCCAAACTGCTCCCAACCGTCTGGAGCCAGTGAGACTATGGCATTCCCAATTGGGGAATGTTGTGAGGCTGAAGGTATTGGGGAAGGGAAGGAGAATGGGAAGAGGAAGGTGGGGAAAAGGGGAAATACCTCGCTATTCAGATCTGGTCACCAAACACGGCTAAAAGCCATTTCAAGCAACGTTTCAATTGGTGGTCTTTCACCAGGGCGATACTGAGAGTATCTTCCACTCTGGAACGTGCGCAAATATACTATATATTATTTTTAAATGAATTAATTGCGAAACAACACAAATCAATTACATAAAATTTCTCACTTAACGCAAAATCTTTTTTTTTACCTTTCTTCAAGGTAGAAAGATGTGTTTGGTACTAATTTTTATTGTCCGGGTGTCTTTGAAATTTGATGTTCCCAAATCTAGGATGGTGGCTTTACCCACAATGATAAAGCCACCACTATTAGGAAAATAGGTAAAATAATTCATTTGATATTTCTTTCCATTTTTTTCTTAGGATAATAAATATCTTAAATGAATAAATTATTATCAAAAGAAAAGAATGTATATACTGTATGAATAGTTAACTAAAACTGCGATATAAAACGATATATTTCATTCAGTTTCAAAGAAAATTGGCATTCCTATCAGAACGTATATTATTCATAAGTTAATCAATAAATCACAGCACGGTGAATGCATTCTGCCGTAGCGGGGCAGCGCCGTAGCTCGTAGCGTATTCGTAGCACGTGGTGGGAGCGGCGCGCCCTCTCGCCTCCCGCCTGCGTGCGGCGGGTGCGCGCGGACCTCGCTACGCTGTACCTTGTACCCGGGTAACCGGGCCACGCCGGGCACCAGACAGGGGTAACCGGGCCACTCCGGGTACAGCAGCTGTACCGGGTGTGTTGGCGGTACGCTGTACCAGACGGAGGTGAACGGACTGGAGGCTGCATTGGGAGGCGCTGTGTGGATGTGTTTGTAGGGGTGGATGGACTGAAGTCTATATTCAGCGCTCAGTGCTCACCTGATAATGCATTTGTTTTTATATACAAACTTAGCTGGCTACCTACCGTTTGAAGTATTTACACCTAAGTTTTAACTTTTATTAAATTCCATTAAATATTGAGACTTTGTTATTAATCTGTAACAGAAAAACACACAGAAAAAGAGAGAAGTTATTCACGCGATCGGCTTTATTATTATATTAATTTTACAACTGACATTATCTAACTGTATAAGAATCCTTCTAACTACCATAATTATGAGCGAAAAATGTAGCTTGCGCAATGATGGAGGACTTAGATAGCAGAGAATTGAAGTAATGACGTTAAGGTGCGAATCTGATACTTCGGACCACTCGTCTACAAGCAGGTAATAAAACTGTTTAATGTTATATGGTAATAATATTTAATTATTTTGTAATTTTGTCCAAATAAATAAAGTAAAGCACAGCGTTTGAGTTGTTAAAAACCACATTTTTTATAACCCTTTTATGTAGTCGGAATCTTTTTATACCTCGATTAAGCTTGCATTAAAGCAAAAGTCTTAGATACTCCTCGCTGTGGAAAACAAATAAGCACCTATAGTGGGGTTCAATTTATGTTAAAGGGAGGTCGGGGGGGGAAGCGACGTCCGAAGGGGATTATTTATTAATTCTAAATAATAATAATAATAACATTATTACGCAATGCTATCAAAAATAATATTTTAAAAGAAAAATATTTATATAAATCGTATCAGAAATATGACTTTTTCTGACAGTCCTGCGTATGTTTTACATAATATTAAAAGTGTGAAAATAATTTTAAAGAATGGAGGAACGAAATACAAATCCTTTCCTATTTTTTTATTTTTATAAATAAACTTTATCAAAGTTTAGTAATAAGCAATAAAAAAACAATTAAAATTATTGTTTGTGAAAAAATGAAACCACACCCATTTTTTTTTTTTTTAATATTTCTTGTTAACATTTTAAAGAAAAACCTTCAACGTATTTTTTGAGGATATTTAACATTTGAAAATATTTTGTAAAGAATGCGTAGGACGCTAAAAAAATGTCATCCTTCTGATTTGATTTTGATAAATGGCCTATGCAAATTTATAAAAAAAATACGTAAAATTTTTTTTCACTTTACACATGGTATTTACAGTATTGAGTATTAATATTATCATTATTTTGAATGAATATATTAATATTAATCTACCTCCGACCTCCCACTCCCCCTAAATAAATTGTCTGTTTGTGAGATTTTTCTTTGTAGATTTTTATTTTGTGACTGAAAATGAATGTATTTTATAAATACAATATTGTAAAGAAAATATAATCCTATAAATTACTACATTTTTGATGAATTGTATCTGTGCAGGGTAAGCACAAAATATTAGGTCGGTGGCTGAGTGAATTTACCCCTATGCGCAATTTGTAAATCTAATCAAAATAAGGCTTTGTCCCTTTCGTGCGAATTTTTGTGTTGTTTTAAGGTAGAATAAATAACATAGAATAAGGAAAATGAAACCCACCCGAGGGTCGTATTTTTTTCTCATATTTCAATAACTGTGGAAACATGAACACTCATAGCTAGCGATAAGAAAGTTTATTACAATAATAATAACAATAATAAGAAGGACAGACAATCAATGTATTGATTCTGTGAAGATTAGAAAATCTAAACAGACGGTCATCTATTTTCCAGAAGATAGCTTGAATGTGGAGAAACGCTTGGAAAACGGCAAATGGAAATTCAAGAGAAAAATGTGTGGATTGCCGATTTGCAAATCTAAAGGAAATCCACGTTAAATTTTATTGTTTTCTAAAGACCTTCATATAAATAAAAAAAATATATATATATTTAAGCAACTTTTAAAGTGCTATTTTTAATATCACCTTAAAGGTTCTATACAAAGGGAAAAATATTAATATCCAGCAAAAATATGGGCATTTTATTATCGAATTTATTCTTCAAAATCTTGTATAAACCTACTATTTTGAAAACAATTCGGAACACATTTATAAAAAAATTACAGGCATTCAGTATTAAATATCTGTTACCTAAATACCTATTTGAATACCATCAAATTTACCAATAAGAGATCCTCAATCTCCAATAAATTAAACCATTTTCTGTGAATAACGATTTCCGTGTACTTTTATTTCTATTCATGATTCTTAATCAGAGTAACTATAAATTAAATTTTTAAAATAAACACATTCGTACGCCTTCGGCTCACTTACCACAGAAACAAAAAAATTAAACTTACGTTAGTGAGAGACTACGAGTATAATTTTAATTGTTATTGTGTTTATTTCGAACCTCACATAATTTTTTTACTAATTAAAATATCTAAAAAATATATATTTTACAAAATTTTGGCACCGGGGTGATACAACGGTTTAGACTTTATATTTATTAATGATTTTCTGAAGGGGTAAGTGCATATAGATTTCAATTTATTGGTACATCTGTATATACAAAATCAATATACAAATAAATTATCAAATAATACAAATAGTTTTTGTTTAAAATTTATTGTGAAGTCATGTTTGATACCTTCAAGGTTGTGCAAAACGTAAATACGAATGTTTAATTTAAATTACACAAAATATACGATAAAGCTGATGCGGTCCACATTAGTCAATTCGGTAAACTTCAGAGTACTGCATTAAATGGTTGGGTTTCTTGGCAAGTGTTTATGTCCTAGTCTAGACTTAATTCGTCATTCTTATTATCGTTTATCTGCTTTTATCTTACATCTAGTCATGCTTTGGACACTGTCTTTGTCGTACCTACTTCGCAAATGAACGAGTTAATAAAATATGAGTTTTATTATATTGAAATTCTTAAAAAAAATTATACCAAAAAATCACATTATTACCCATCTGATCGCCTTCGAAGAATTCAATGTTCGTACATTTAAAGACTTATTTGTGAATAATTCAATTACATAAATTCTAAAAGAAAAAATACAAGTATTCATTCACAACGGAAAATCGTACTAGACTTAAATATATATTCTCACGCCCGAAAATAAAAAATTACAATAATAAAAATAGAGTTCCTGGCAGTGAATATTCCATGGTGAATTTTTGGCGATAAATTACGGGCGATGAATTTTCCTAGAACTGTAGGTAGTTACACCAATCCCAAATTTTGCTTCAAATAAGAGAAAATGGAAATATTTCAATTGATTTCACATACGCATACGTCCCGTAGCGTTTGTCATAGAGTAAAGCCTCCGCCGTAGTCAGGGGTAGTTGTGCTTAGCGCCTATAGCCTACCCGGCTAGCAGGGGTAGCGAAGGGGGAGCGGGTAGGCTGTTGAGTGCATCGCCCCCTTCAGTGTAAAGTCTACGGAGGGGTGATTCATTTCCGATTAGCGCTTCAGACAACTATGGAAACTGTGAACGACCCCTGGCGTACCTACATAGGGGAGGGGTCACAAACCCGCGCTGTTCGTGCCGATGTTTCAGGTGACTAATGTTTTTCTGGAATTGATTTTCAGAAGTATTTACGGGGAGAAATAATGCTTGTGCTAATGAATTCAAAGAAAATATTTTATTTAATCATTGAAGGAGTTAATATTAATAAATCTCATTGAAAATCTGAAATAGAAAAAGATACAGAACTTAAAAAATATAGCGATCGAAACTGGGACTCGAACTAAAGTGAAATATGAAATAGATAATATTGTGTATTTATTTATTGATGCAAAAAACTCAGATTTTTTTGTAATCGTTTCGTTATTTATTAATAATTAGTTGATGCGTAGCCGGCCTTGCTGTTTTTTTTAAATTTTTTTTAAAATAAAGTTGTGAATTCTTGCTTGTCGTTTGGATGCCATAATTGATTTGACAGCGAAAATGCCTTATGACGACTATTACTATCTCTAAACAAAGAAACATTCATTTGACAATTTTATTTCATTCCAAACGTTTATTTTTCAAAATATGTCTAAATAATGAAGTTCTTAAGTAGATACCTACTTGTATTTTCCATTTTGAAAATATTCTACCCAAACAATCTTCTTTTTCTAATATGTGAGTTCAATGTTTTTCATACTAATTTTAAAACTTTATAGCAACAGTTTTACATATTGGATTTCATTCAAACTACTCTCTAAACCTTCCCGGCACTAATAAGAACAAACTGTTCTATTTTTAGCGAAATCGGTCTAGTAATTTTCGATAAAATCGAGGACAGACAGACAGACAGACAAACATTCAATTTTATATACATAGATTAACAGGGTGCATAGAATATCAATATATTGGATTTAGAGAGTCAGGAATCTAAGCTCCTTCTATTTCAATAGTAATAATAATCTGTCTCTCTGACCTTCAGAGGTTCTCAGATATCTCTACTGTTCAGTCTTGTCCACAGTGCCATCTATGTGTAACACTTGAAACTAAGATATTGCAGATAAAAATTACGGAAAATGATTAAATCGTTATAACTCAATTAGAGATTGATATATTGCGACAAAGGCTTTGGGTTTGAGTCCCAGTTGCGACCGATTACCTTTTAATTTACGTGTTTTTTTCTATTTCATATTTTGAATGATAATTGTTAACATTATCTTTTTCAATGATTAAATATTGAATTGCGGTTTCTAACCTTCAATAGGTTATTCCAAATAAACGAATTAAAAAAAAATTATATCAAGATGAATGTGCTGCAGACATGCGTTTCATAACGTCTTAATTGCGAGTATGAAGCAGAGAAAAGATTGCCTAAAACAGCCAAACTCTTGATCTGCGAGTTTACGAAATTTTATTGGATTTTTTTAAGAAAACGCAATATGCTCACAACGTCATGATCACGAAGAGTTATATTGCATTATTCCCATTTTGCAGTCAAGAAGTCTTTGTGTTTGATTCGTGTTTTTCTATTGTTATGTTTGATTGAGAATGTTGATTAAAAATATTTTGGTCTTTAAGAAATCGATTTTAAATAAACTTGAATACTGTATAACCTTAATGTTTGTTAATCGTCCACGAAATGGACACATGCATCGTTAATAAACTGTTGTGATAAAAACGCGTGTTTTAGTGTTTTGTGATATTTGCATAGATGTCTCTAGTATTCACTAGGGTCAAGTGTTTGTAGAGTCACAGATAGATGTTACTAGAGAATTGGTTCACCCCTCTGTATGTTAAAAACAGAGGTACGAGCTCTTGAGGCTCACTTGGAATAATAAAAATTTAGAGAATAGTAGTTAGCGCACTTTAGTTGAAGCTTCACAAAACTGCGCTGTAGAAATTTACTCTTATTATTTTTATTAATATGACAGGACTTTGATCTCCAGGCCGTCCTTTCCTCTTTAAAAAGACGAAGAGCTTGTTATGAAGACGTGTTTTTGTTAAGTCGTACTGACAACACAACTGCACAATTATTCGTTTTTAGTGTTTTTTCATTAATAAAAAAATCTCGCACTATTTACATATTACCTAAAAATGTTGATGACGTTTTTGTAAAATTTCTCAGGTTAGAAATAAACCACGCTTCCCGATAAACTAAAATCTTCGGCGTTGCTTACCTCCGAAATATTATTTTTACTTGAATATCGTCAAAAGCCCCGTCCAGTCAAACCATCAAATATTTTTTTTTGTAGTCACAATCAGTGGCGGTTTGAAGTCAAGAAGGTTTGTGGAGTGAACTCCCTTAAAAAAGATATGAAAAGAAAACAAACTTGTATTACAATTTTACCACATTCAAATTTCGTGCTAAATCTCCACCCGTCAACCGATACTGCTTAACAGCGAGTCTGAATTGAATCCCAAACATGCGTTAAGAATCCCGCACGTATAAGGCTTTCTGTCCTAAGAAACATACTACAATGCTAAAGAGGGAGACCTGCGAATCTTGGGAATCTATAAGTAACCTGGGTGCGCAGCGACCATGGAATTTGTTAATCCCAATTTTGTACGTAATAGTATTTGGAAGAATCGAGAGAATTTTTTTTCTATGATTATTGTATTTTATATTGTTATTAAAATAAGTTAATAAGTGATGTTACTTTTTTGTTGCCATATTTAAAGAATTTGCAAGCATGGGCGAGTATATAGAAAAAAAAAACACTTCTTACGTAAATCCTGATTTTTGCATTCATTTTTTTTTACTTTTGACAATATATTCTTTAGATACAAACGTTTTAATGAATTGCTGAAATTTATCTCGATGCTTGGTAGCGATAAAATTTAATCGCTGTCGTTGTGATGTAAAAAAATCCTTTACACCTAGGAAAAAAAATTTATATATATACACGTTTATGGAAAAAATATAACATAATATTTTCTCAAGGTATAATCTAGGGAATGTTTTGGGCTGGGAAAACATGCATTACAGTAATTAGAGGCAATATTTTTTGGTTTCAGTGACTAAGGAAATTTTACGTTTATTTTTTTTGATTGAGGGGAATTTCCCATCGAGACAGGCCACGAACTGCCACTGGTCAAAAGGGCAGAAGAAATCAACTGTGACCGTAATAATATTACCAGCCTTTTGCATTAACGTTCAACCAACGCCTGAAATTTCCTCCTACTTGTCCAGGTCGTGCGCCGCTGAGACTGAACCCTGTGCAATGTGAATAGCTCCGTCTCTGAGTCAGGCCGGAGCTATTCGCATTGGAAAGGGTTCAGTCTATTCACCTATGACCTACGACCCTCAGAAAAAACTCTCACAACAGAATATTGATATCTATTTTGTGGAGCTGGTAAAGATGAACTGGAGGTTGAAACGACATTTCTGTCGTCTATTTTTGTATCGGTTAGAAATGAAAAATAGCATTTGTTAGTTATCGTACGAGTTTGTGTATGGAATAAAATAAATACATGTTCGAATAGTTGTTTCGTTTGAAGGTAAATAAACAAAAATTACATTATCAGACAAAGAGCAATTAACAATTTAATATTCTGATAATATAGAGTACTCACACCGATGCATTGCTTGCTACAGCACCTTTTAAATTTGTTTTTCGACCTTCCATTTCTATTTTTTTTTAAGCGAAGGGCTGCCGTGTTTTGCGTTCACAACTCATAAGTCGCTCCACCTCTGCTGTGGTCTTCCTGGTAGCCTATTTCTTTTCGGTCTCCAATTTAGCAAGGAGTGACTGGGAATACACGGACTACTACAAGAAGTCTATATCAACTGCTTTAAGCAGTTAATGGATAGCGATCAGCAGTTCAAGAGTCTCTGTGTTCCCAGCCTTCTGATGGGTCCAGACGCGTATAACGTGTAACGTAATGAATCATGTAATGTAACGCGAATTTGTTGTATGGGCGGCGCTACGATCCTTACATGTAATGATCGCGGCGACGATTGCGCTGATCCATCGCCTGTCGGTTTTTAACACGAGTTGGTGTAAAGACTAGAAATAGTGCTGCGCGTACGTCAGTCGCGTACGGTAATATGTAGGCGAATGAATGGATATCTATAATAGTGCAACGCCAACGGTAACGGTCAGCCGCGTTTACTATAGGTCCTGTTCGTCAGCGCTACGTCGTCGGTCGACCGACGCACTTAATATTTGTGTGTGGTGTGTACAATATAAAATGAATATTGAAGCAGAGCGGGTACCTCATTACTGAGGTACATCTTCGCCCTCCTCTTTGGGACTTATATCACCTATGTATTCTTCTCCTTTGGTTTCTTCTTTTTCTAAGTAAATTATTGAGAAAATTATCATATTCACGTTTGTTCACACTTGAAGACGACTGCACTCGGGCGCCGCGACGTCGGCGTGGCACTGTGGCATCATTGCGTAAACTGACGGTCAGCGACCGATGTACGTGACTCTAAAGCGCTCGCAGTGGTCGTTTGGACGGCTTTCGTAACGGCTTGTGTGTTTGGTTGGTTGGCAATTCGTCAAAAATGGATCAGCAACAGCAAGATTCGGATCGTAATTGTGAACCGACCATACACATCGAATACATTACATGATTCTGGTCTTCAAAATAAACAAAAATAGAACAAAAATAAGTTTAAATAAAGTTACATGATTCATTGAATATTAATATTACACGCGACTGGACCCGTCAATAGAGGAGTAAAATGTAAAAACATTTTTTTGCTCGTTTTTCGTCTATGGGAGGAAATTTACATAACAACCGGCTGAAATCTATGACTCATGGAAATGTTTAAAGACTCATTACCACGAGATTATAAAAAGGAAATTACTACCCTTAAAACCGCATTAAATCGCAGTGTGTTTGTCACCTCAGGGTTAGCCACCCCGGCTACGCGCGGTCCTAGGGGTAGAAACTTGAGGCTGTCTGCTCTGTTATTGACCGATGGATATACAATTAACTACCCCGTACAATGTACATCCCCCTACAGAAACCATCCAGATGATCTGGTTGCAATTGATTATTTATTGTTATTTTTATACGTTCGTCTTCATAATGTCTGCAATAATGCAGATTTATTTTTATATGTTCACATTTCAAAGATTTTTGTAAGACAACTTTGTATTTTCTAAAATAAATTGCCTTGTGTTTTACGTTATTGGTATATAGTTTTAGTAGCTGACAAAAAGGTAATTGTTCAGCTATACATTCCGGAGCCCGGAGTGCAACATTTTTTTACAGAATCACTAACACAAGTATCCATTTTATTATTTATCAATGCTGTTGTGCGGCTAACTGTGCAGTCAGTAACCACTCGCTGGAGAACTTCTTGAAGCACTGCAGCGATGTCAACCTTCCAATAAATAGTGGTATTTCATTCGAACGTTTTGTTGAGGAATGGCTGTAACTACCCCCTAATACAGCGGTTCGATGTCTGTCGACTTTCTTCATAATAAGTGGATGAAGTTGCTTGTGCAACGATGAAGGACTTAGCTAGCAGAGGACTGAAGCCAATACATCTACTGACTTCGTCTACTGTTAAATGACAGCCTCCCTAAGCTACTCACTGTAATCCCGATAAGAGTTTCTCAATTAAATTACTTGTTTATTTTGGCTCTCAATTCCCCTTTTAAATAATCAATTTAGCACTTTAAATGTCGAACCGAACTAATCTTGAAAATCTGTGAGATAAGTATAGCTTGGCATTTAATTGCAGATATTTATTACTTTGGAACCTTAAAATGTCATTACTATGGAAACACCAAACTGCTGATTTTGTCTTTGAAATGTATTCTTCACATTAATTCACATTAAAGTGAAACATATGCATTTTACGTTTTACTGAAAGTACCATTCATTTCTGAACACCGTTTGGTTAAAGTGAAACATATGTACTTGGATAATTGTGTTTTTTAAGTTGATTTTCCCCTGAGCCATCTTTGTGTTTCCATTTAAAACCTTTTAAACGTGTGTACTGGTGTACAGTATTATGAAACCACTGAGAGGACAAGAGGGACTGCATGCGGTCATGTACAAATACATTAAAACGTGCGCTCTTAAAAATGATTTGCTTGTAACAACATACTTATGTTATTTTCCGGTGAAAAACATGCATTAAAAGTTTTTAGCATTTTTCACGCTTCATCGTTTTCCGTTTACTATCGTAATAAACGCGTTAGTGTTAGTAACTGTTATTTCATCCAAATGTGAAAAGCGAAATTGAACCCCAGCCGCTTGAGATAAGCCTACAGACATTCCCCCACAATCCAACAAAGATTATCTTTGTTTAGCAGTTAGTTATTTCCGTAATCTCAACTGGTTTCATCCATTATTTTTCCAACCCTTCAAACACTGATTATAGCGTGTTTGTTTTAATTAATTTGATTTTTTTATGAATCATAGCGTAAGCAACGCGAGCATTCACAGAGCTTTTAATTTTAATCACTCGTGTTCGTGTCCATAGCACTTAGGAATATAAAGAGGGTGTCTCAGTATCGGAATGACACCTCCCAGGGTTGACACAGGGTTAAACTCCTAAATAAGGTGTCAAGAATCGACGTTTATTTTTATTTTCGTATAAACAGATTTCTATTTGTGTACCTGTGCTGTGTGAGGGTATGAAGTGTGATACTGAATCGAGTCACATATTTGAATTCTTAACGTTAATAAAAACCTTGACTTTTGTCCATACGTTTCATACACAGATTATATAAACAAGGGAGATGTGTTCATTCAACTTATTGAAATAACTTATTGGAGCTTATAAACCTTATTGTAATATTGAATCATCAAATAAGAAAATATTAACAAAATTTTGAATGAAACATGAAAAGAATATTTATTTTTTATTAATTGATAAACTAAAGTTTTTAAGACAAGATTTTTGTGCATAGCGCAAAGGGTAACAATTATTTTTATAAACAATAATTATTAGCCTGAAACACTCATTCAAATTGAAAAAACCTTCCGAGAAAAGATAAATGTCGCCGACAGGATATATTGATTAACTTGGCGGGTTTGCGGTAAGCCGACGTAGCTCAACGGTAGAGCATCTGACCGGCAATCAGAAGGGTGCAGGTTCGAGTCCTGTCGGTGACATTTATCTTTTCTCGGAAGGTTTTTTTCAATTTGGATGAGTGTTTCAGGCTAATAATTATTGTTAATAAAAATAATATTTATTGTTCAGATGATACATTGATTATTCACATTTCAAAGTATTGTAGCAATATAACTATTTTAATTAAAAGTATTTTTCATTCAATTTTCTCAGATCAAGTCATTAGCGTCTCCCACGCACAGGTTTCCGCCTGCGTTCTTCGATCTTCGCTCCAAAGCATCGACTGCCCACCGATGCGCCATATCGGCCTGCCGTTCGAAACGTTGCGTTAATTTGGGCAACAAATATGTCACAACACTTCGGGTGGGCGGGCCGATCCGTTGATCGACTGATCGCCGAGCGGAAGTGTACGTGTAAAGGGATTTCTCAGAGATTGGAGCGAAGTGTGGCCTGATGCGTGATACGTAGAAAGGTTTAAAAGTATTGCTACAGTTTTGACCATAGATATCATAAGATAGACATCGATCGATATTGTCATTTACTAACGTAAAATAACGTCATGTCATAATTACCCAGAAGATTATAAATTGATTACGTATGAGCATTGCGAATTTATATAGTTTACTTGCAATGTTTCGTCAAAAATATACCTAATACTGAATTTTAAGTTTCTATTCTTTGCTTCTAATTTTCCATAAGCCGTCGATGCAAAAAACATAAACTAAAAAAAAAAATACGTGTAATGTTCGTTATTCTACCTTTCCATGATTTAAACTGTCAACGTTATAAATAGCGTCAACTGCATAATTCATTCTTCTTTTCTCACGAAATTCTCAATAAACAGAGGGTTTAATTATCTTACTGTGGAAATATTCAAGACTCTTTTGTATTATTCACCAGAAATATACTCAGTGTTAACAACAATAGTGTTTTTTATTTTTTATTTATCTAGTTTGAATGACAACCACTCATCCGCGTCATAATTTTCTCGACAAATTCAATCCAATCAATGAATGTACCATTTTGTATTTATATTGTTACTCTGCAAATATTTTTATACTTACACCATATTTTGTAAGGTCACATAGCTAATAATTTTTAAAAAAAATCTAATTTATTTGTGCAGGCCGGGATTTTAACACGTGACCTCTGGATTCGCAATCAAGAATCTTAACCGCTCAACCACAGAGGTAGTTATGTTCTAGATCTACATAATTAAATCTTATTCATTATCAGACAACATTTTTTTTAATCGTTAAAGATACCGTTACCTTTTTTACTTTCTGTGTCTTTTCTGTTTCATATTCTCTAATGAAATATGAAACAGAAAAGACACAGAAAGTAAAAAAGGTAACGGTCGATTCTTAGACTCAAACCCAGAACCTCTCGGGACCAGTACTCTTATCCACTGAGGTAATGCCACCCCATTATTTTCAGTCATATTATATATGTCATATTATACTAATTCTGAAATACGTTTTAATTCATTGGTTATGGATTATTGTAGTAATCACTTTTTTTGCTTCCGATGTTTTCGTGACATTTTTCTATATCCAAGCGTAGTCTTTAATTATATTTAATCGCATCGTATTTGAATTAAAAATCTTATAAACGAAGTTCAGGCGTAATTTTGATTAAGCAATTATTTCTGCCCATAATTCAGATGTTTATCAAAATATTATTTAACTAACTTCCAGGAAGTAAAAGTTAACTTTTCTGGTTGGTAAAGTGAAATATTAGCCCAGGGTCCGTCGAAAAGCTTGAAGTTAGTTGAATATAAGTAAATACCAGGGGGTCTAAAACATTCAGGTAACATTCTTGAGATACGATCTAGTGACGTGTTTCGTTATTTGGGTTACGTGAATCAAAAAAAATCCATTAGTTTCACGAATATTAATATAGCGAGGGAGAAGTCGGTCACGCATGTCCTGAAACCTGAAATAATAAACTGATTTTGATTGGCAAACTCTGCAGCAAAATGGTCTAAGTGTTTTGCATCGGGTGGTTGCGGTTTCGATTTAGCAACTTTTACGATTCATTTTTTTTTTTCAAACAAACATCGCTGGGGTTTGAATGAAATGACTATATTTGAACTCCTCTTACTTCCATCAAAATATTATTTCTATGTGTTATATCTCTTTAGGTTGTATCTCTTATACATATATTTATATGCATGCATGCATTATTCTTAATATTTTTTATTTTATTCTATTTTTATGTTTGACCTGGTTCTTTGTTGAAATCCTAAAAAGTTTTTATTGTTGTTATTTATGGTTTAGTAGTATTTTTTTAATTTGTTTAATGTGTATATGTATCTGTGTATATGTAGAAGATATAAGTATACATTTGTATATATATATATTAATTTGCCTTAACTAACTTTTATAATTTTTTTCAATGTCAAAGCACCCGTTGACAAACTACTAAAAAGTAATTAAATTAAATGATAAAACTTTGTTTTAATCACTTTTTACTTTTAGCGCCGACCGGTTTCGGAACAACCATTCCATCATCAGAGCAAAAAAACCTATCTTTCAGCCCCATTTTAAATATGTTTCCTTTCTCCCATCACTCAACCTCTATATGTTCTCCACTATTTACTAATCCCCAGTCACGCCTCCACCCCCACTGCGACACCTTATATGGTATGTTCTGCCATATATGTTGTAATGTTGTTTAGTATATATTTTGCCCTGATGATGGAATGGTTAAAAATAAAATAGAAGTAGTTAAAACAAAGTTTTATTGTTTCATTTGATTATAAAGGATAAACACAAAGCGATAGCTCGTAAAATACATTTAAAGTTTGATCATCATTAGAAGGTTCCGTCTACATTTGTTAGAATATTTATTTACAGTAATTTTTCTAGTGCAGTATTTACATTAAAAAAACTTATATTTTGACGGCATTCAAAAAATTCTTCATAAGAATTTAACAATATGTAAATTTTCAAGAAATAAGTAAAGCTTCATTCCTTAATGTAACTGTGATCTGCCAATTCCAAACAGATGTCGAATTTCTTATTTTTATCGACCAAGAAAAGCTATCTACTCCGCTGCAAAATATTGAATTTTCAATTACGCCACCAGGGGGTTATTTGCAATTCCAAATTTAAATCTGTTTAGTTGAAATTTTATAAAATCTGCTTTGTCAGCAAAAGTTTCAAAGAATTTTCCGCGCATTAATGGCGCGGCTTTGGAGGCTTATTAATAGGGGTTGAGAATCTATTATTATTATTATTATTTGAGGAAAGGTAAACGATACTACAATACGGTGCAGGCCAACAACAGGAGGACAGCTTGCAGTGAGTTAGAGAGGGATGGAGGGTTTCAGAGGTCCACAACGCTGTAAATGAATTGGCGAGCGCAAATACTTTTAAATATTTTTACGATAAATAACATTTTTATATAGCTAACGCACAAGAATTTTTACGAAACAATCAGGTTTCTTAAATCTCCAGCTTCTAATAAAAAATTGTAATTACAGACTGAAGGAAATGGAATAGCCAGGTACTTTTCAATCTTTCCCTTACCTCATCTTGTACACCTTTCCCAGCTTCTTCCTATATCCTCCCTATCTCTACTCACTTCAGCCTCACAATATGCCCCAATTGGGGATTCCATAGTCCAGCTGACTAAAGGGAATTGGGACTTTGGTGCGGTATACATATTTAAAAAAAAAAATTCTTAGATCCCATTTTACATTTTCACGATTGTTTTTATTGACAATCACTGGGTTGGTCATCCCCAGCGCAAGGGGTGGGTAACAATTGGAGCTGGTGCCAAAACTGTGTGACGATTGGGATTCTTGGCATCGCCCCACGCCGCCGCCAATGCCAATGCACTTGTCATACGTAACTTTATCTATAAAAAGGTAAACAATTTGCCAAGTTTCAAGATGAATTTCGAAAGCATTCTGGTATATTCTGAAATAGCGATAGACGCAATCTAAATGTAAATTTCGAGAAAAATCGACCAAATTCATTTGTGTTTGAAATAATGAACATTTGCAAAATCGATGCATTATGTGACCATGTCGACTAATAACGTATTTTGTCTGTTTTAGGTTATCTTATTTAGTTTTTGAGAGCAGCTTTATGTAGTAAAATAATATTTATATATCCACGCTTTTATCTGACTGAAATCCTTAAATTATCGAGACTATATTACATGTATATATAAAACTATGTTTCTGTCTTAATCTTGTCAGAATTTATATCATGAAACTGTGGTCCGATTATGTGAAACAAATATGCAGAATCATATTAGAAGATGAGTGAACAAGAAAGAAGCAAAGAGCATAAAATGTGTGCGCAGCGAGTTTTCTATCCTTTAAAACTACCACTGTAAACTGCATCATTGAAGTATTGTAGTATGTATTAAGATAATCACCTATCCCCATCCCATCTTCCCTTTCTACTCCTCTTCCTTTGATTAATACAAAACATAACTCCTGTCTCTAACCAACTTTGGCATAAGAAACTTGTGTAGTTTAACAGGAACGGCTGCGCTGCCCGTTTCATATATAAATTTATTTTGGATTTGAGGCCAAAATACCCATCCAAACTGAATGATATTTTTTTAAATTAAAGGTTTAGTAAATATCTAGCGCGGATGAGAAGTATTCTATTTATTCTTGTTTTAAATTATGAAGTATAGGTCATGAAAAAAAATCAGTTTTCATAATTTTAGAGGCAACCTGAAAAAAATATTGCTGATTTATTGTATATTTAAAATAAAATCTTATTCGCTATGTAAATATAATAATGATAATAAATGTTTATTCCGGTATGTGGGGAGGTTAGTGCAGTCCCACACATTCCATATAAAATATACATGCAATGGTTATAAAAAATATACAAAATATGTACAAGAGTTTGAAAAAATAAAAATAAAAAAGTTAAATAATTATAAGACAGTTGTATAAGGTGATACATCACACATAAAACAAAACAAAAAATGAAAAAATAAAAAAAATAAGAATTTTACTAAATAAGATTAGAATAACTCCTTAAGGGTGCTGCGGCATGTATATTGTGAGGGGCCAATATATTTGTCCAGTATGCGTCGATGCTGGAGGCTGGACTCAGGCGGGCTTCCATGATGAGGATATTCCTGCAGCTGTTTATTCTTTCCCTCATTCCAGCCACCCTGGATCTTATAAGGGCTGCAAAACCGGAAACTCGCCCCTCCGTGAACATACTGGAAGCACTGCAGTATCTGGGGAGGCCAAACATTATGCGGAAGGCGTTATTATACTGTACACGAAGTCTTTCCATACTACTCTTTTTGTAGTTTGCCCAGAGTTCGCAGGTGTACAACGTTGCGCAGAAGGCAAGGAATAGAGTCCTTTTCACAGCGGTACTACAAAGGCGAAATCTTCTACTGAGCATATTCGATTTTACGCTGAGAGCGCGTCTTTGCCTATCAATGTCATCATCATCCATCAGAGTACTGGTGATTATGTGTCCTAGGTATTTGGTTTCTTCAGTCACCTTCAGGATCACACCGTTCAGGGTAGCTGCAGGAATACGAGTCGGGCCTTGTCTATATCTTATGACCAACAGAGCTGTTTTATTGGGGTTATAAGACATGTTTTTTTCTTCAGCAAACTCTTCGCAGATCTTCAGGAGAATGCGCAGCCCTCTTATAGACGGTGCCATTAGTACCATGTCGTCCGCATAACTGATGTTGTTCAGACACTGTCCTCCGATGTGGCAGCCTACCTTTGCATTGTTTAGCCTTTCAGTTAGTTCGTCCATGTAAAGGTTGAACAATATCGGGGACATGCATCCACCCTGTCTGACGCCGCTCTTTAGGAGGAAAGGTTCGGAAAGACCATCTTTCCACCTTACTAGGTTTTCCTGCTGTCTGTGCCACAAGTCGAGGATGTGTATCACCTCCGATGATATGCCTCTATCCCTGAGCTTAGCCCATAAATATGATTCTGTAAATAAAAATATAAAAACAAAACACAAAAAAAAGGTTTTTCGGTTCCATATTTTAAATTATGTAAGGCAAATTTGTGTTCCAATGGGTCGTTTTTAATTTAATTTAAAGTCCATCATAATGCTTATTTTAATATTTAAAAAAATGCGTATTTTATATATCAGTAGATGGGTAAAAATTTTTTTTACGTCATGGTTAGCCCCCCAATAATAATTGAAGATGCCTCTAAAATCGCTAAAAATCAATTCCTTTAATAGCCAATTGTTGATAATGTAAAACAAAAATAAATAAATTACTTCTAATCCGTACTAGATATTTATTAAAAATTTAAATAAATATATTATGGAAGTTATTGTAACCAACTAAAAAACATTTAATCCTAAATTAAATTAAAGTCAACCATCTGGAAAATATATAGTGAAAATGAAAAATAGGTAGCTACAAATCTTATTTTATCCGTTAAGGGGTACCTACGTGGATATTTGTAAATCTTTTAAGGGTAACTGGTTAAAAATATTTTAACTGTCCCGTTTCAGCAATTTAGAAAACTTAATTGAATTTCTTTGGTTCGAGCAAAACATTTTTATTTTAAAAATGCAGTGTTTCATTACGCGGAATTTAAAAATATATAAATATTCCAAAACACACCACAGACCAAGAACTCTGTCTTCGACATCAACTGATAAAATAAATCACATTTTCCCGCCGTTTTCCACTTGCCGTCCCGCTGTGAAAAGATTCCTAACCTCTTACATAAGTGCGGGACACCCCTACCGCAGGCCCTGGGAAGAGGCCGAGGCCCCGTAGGCCCAGGTAGACCCAGGCCCTAAGCCTTAGGTCCTCAAGTACCTGGATTATATACCCACGGCTTCAGGTTGGCCTGGCATACGTGTGCCGCCCCAGCTGCGCGTCACTTAACCGCCTGGTTGGTTTGTTTACGGGACGAAAAGGAAATGCATTTAAATTAGATTATTTCGATAGGTTTTTCTTTATATTTCTCTTTTAATAAAATTATATTTTAAATATAAGGGCACCATTAAAATACATTTTGCCACACATTTGGTAACAAATTGTAAAACGTATTTTTTTAAATAAATAAGTAACTAGACTTGCAATACAATCAGTGGAAGGTTTCTCTAATGAACTGTTGTGGAGTGAACTCCCAAAGAAAAGCTACAGAAAACAAAACTCACTTGGATTATAATACATATTACTACATATGAACAGCGCGCCACGACTCTACAGTAAAAAACAAATACATTATCAGGAACCCGTCTTTCTGTGCGACTCTCGCACATGTGAAGCTAAAAAACCTGCGGGATATTTCATGCAACCTAAATACGTTTTCGAACGGTGTCGGAACGTGTGTCAGAGCCAAAATTCGCAATTACGGTGCGCAGCGACTAAGCAAATATTTTTTTCTGCGTTGTTTCTATTTCATTATGTAATGCTAATAATATTGTTTCAGTATTTAAATGTTCTGTTATTTATAATTTTGATACAGTTAATTCACGGTGGAATTCCATTTTAATGAAACTTTTTTGATTAAAAACCTGTATAAAATTCTTTCCATTTTTTAATCGCTTTGATGTTGAACGCCCAGTGATTTAGATCACGAACCGCCACTGATTACAATAATAACTAAATGTCAGTCAACACTGCAAATATAGGAGAATTATTAAAATACTAAAAACAAACAAAAAAAGCATTACATAACTTCGTGAAAGAACAGCTTTGAAAGCAATATATGAGTATATGTTATGTGTGCATAAATATTTATTTAATTCAAAGTTAATCATTTAAAAGATATGATACGATAGCCTATCATAATGCTGTCCTTGTTCTACCGGTATTCCAATGGAAGATGCTCTGAGGAACTAGTGTCATTGATCCCTTTGGCACCGTGTGCCCGACATTTGTACACGCTTAACATTTGTTACACGAGAACGAGTCGTTTCTGACTTCAACAGCCCGGCTGAGAAACGATTTCCCGTCCTCTGTGTTTCCTCCCTCCTACAACATGTGTCTCTTCAAGACCTATGATTCTGTGTGGAGTTAAAGAAACTAATTTATTTTTATTTTATTTTATTTATTTAACACATTATTAAACCATAAAAAAACTAGAAAGCTTTGACGGCCCAACTGGGAACAAAAACCCGTTTTAGGGCAGTCAAATTGACAAATTTAGCTTATGTTAAGTGCTAATTACGTATATTTTTATATAGAGGTCCTGGGTTCTAGTCCCAGATGCGACTGAACTCTTTTTTTATTTTCTGTCGTTTTTTTTTCGTTTTCGTGTTTCATTTGGGTTATGTTAATATTATTTTCTACAATGATTAAATAATATCTACTTAAAAAGGTTAGTATATATTTTTACAGCAATGTGCAAGCCTTCTAACATCCATGTCTATGATGCCAATGGAAGAGATATCAAGTTTTTACTTGAAAACTTTTCCCAGTGCGCAAACAAACTCTATCTACGTATTATTAATAGTCGAATTGTATAAAATATGGGGTTGCGTAGTACCTACGGCGGTGTATGCGAGGGAAAATATAACTAATGTAATACGCGGCACGTTCCACACCCTCGAGAAAATTGACCAATTTATATTAGTCAGATTTAAGAAGAAATACGTCTTGTATTATTTTTGTTTTACTATATTAGAGTGTAGTATTTCTGCCTAATTAGGGTCGAGACTGATTCCCTGGAATGAAAATTCATTAATTGCTATTTTAAAAGTAATTTCATATATGTTTTGATGTTGGGAGAGGCTTTATATATTCAGTGTTTCAATTTTTTTTTACCATACAAAAATCCCATTTGCTTCCAACCGTCTAGAGCCAGTGAAATCCCCAATTGGGGTATGTTGTGAGGATGAAGGCATTGAGGAAGGAAGGGAGATGCGAAAGAGGAAGGTGGGGAAGTACCGTTAATATTAATATTCTTTAGACTTTTATAAAAAAGTCAATAGATGTCTCATGTAAATAAAAATTGGATAATAATCCGAGACACTGTCTAGTTTGCAATTGGGTTCTTTAGGAACTTTGTAATCATTATAAAGATAGCTGCCAATAATATGGGATTAAAAATGGAGAATAATATTGACAAATCTTGAATTTGAGATATGATATCATATAAAATGAACTGCTCTCATTAGCTAAGTTGGTTAAGCGGTTGCCCCGGATAGGCAGAGGTCCTGGGTTCGAGTCCCAGATGCGAACGATTTCTTTTTATTTTCTGTCGTTTTTTCCGTTTTCATGTTTCATTCAGGTTATGTTAATATTATTTTCTACAATGATTAAAATAATTATATTGTTCAATTGTCAATTTTCGGGTTCATACTTCGTGCATTTTTTTCCGGAAGGTATGATCGAGTAGTGCAATACGCAAATATTTTTATTACAAAAGTAAGAGACTTGTGTATTACGCACCAAACGGAAAGATATACACTTTAATATAACGATGACTCAATTTCATTTTCAAGTAGAATTAGAATTATGCACCTATACTGTATGTAGCCTTTTTGTACTCAACAGATGTATTCAATTTATTAGGAACAGCCGATGTGTCCCGGCCTTATTAGACCCGGCTATGGATTTTTTTTTTTAGAATAAGTTATTAAGTTGTGAATTTTTGGTTGTTGTTTGAGTATCGTCGTTGATTTGACAGCAAAATAATGCCTTGTGACGATTATTAGTATCTCTAAATAAAGAAACACTTTGAAAATTTTGTTTTATTTCAAATATTTATTTTTTCAAAATATATTTAAATAAGTAGGTACCTACTTGTGTTTTCCATTTTTAAAACATTCTACCCAAACAAACCTTCTTCTTTTGAATGTGTTATCTGTGGCTAACCAGAGTGGTATATCTATGGGCTAACCTCGGTACAATATGGCGGGTTCAATATTTTTCATACTAATTTTAAAACCTTATAGCAACAGTTTTACGTATAAGATTTCGTTCAAATTACTTTATAAACCTTCCCGGCACTAATAAGAACAAACTGTTCTATTTTCAGTGAAATCATTGATTTTTATATCTATATATAATCTTATAAACGCGGTCAGCGCTAACAAAAAAAATGTTCTAGAAGCAAAGCTAGCAGTCCACAATGGAGTGCTGATACCGACCTTGATGAATGGAAGTGAGGCATGGAACAGGCAGAAGAAGGATGAAATTAGACCGAATACTGTAGAAATGAGATCCCTGAGGCGTATGTGTGGTAAAACTATGTGTGAACATTTTTGAGATTCGTAATAATGCAACGCTGATGTGAACATAATGAGTAAGATTAAGAAAGAGACAATTAGATGGTTTGGGCATGTAGAGCGGATGAACAAAGAAAGGTGTGTATGGAGAATGTATGACGCGAATGTGAACGGAAGAAGCCGGGGGGGCTCCCCGAGGAAGACATGGCAAAAATCAGAACAACAGAAGAGTATGTATGAGACGATGTATGAATATGAATGAAACAAGGAGCGTTCCTTCGGGAAAATGGCGTGGTGGTTAGTTAGTAATATTTTTTATATATTGAAGAAAATAATATTAACAACTCTCATTCAAATATGAAACAGATAAAGACACACCTTAAAGGTAACGGTGGCAAGTGGGATTTAAACTCCGATCCTATATTTTTACCGGGACTAACACTCTATTAACTGGGCCTCTGAGACCTAATTATATTTGGATCCAATCTGCGTTCAAGTCTCAGTTGCGGCCGTAACCTTTTTTATTTTTCTTTGTCGTTGTTTCATTTAATATATATTTCTTCAAGAAAATCGTTCGATATACATATTTATGTAAATTTTTATTACATTGAAGTAATTTCTTAAATTTCTTTTGAATACGAATTATGATATATGGTACTTCTTAGTTTTTAACTCATTTAAAATTCACAGAAATTTCATTTTTGTTCTGATATCTTATTGTATGCAATTTTGAAGGAAACCTAATGCGTTCATTTAAAAATTACATTTCTTGTTCTAACAACGCCCTTTCTATTAATCTGGGGTTTGTTTTAAAGTAGGACAATTGCTACGCGTAAATCCGGGATCCACAATATCCATTAATATAAAAACAGGTTCTGAATTGCGTTATTAACGGTCCAAAGCACAAAATGCATTTGAGCTTTTGAAATTATTCAGTAATTACTTTCTCGCCAATTTACACCCAGCGAATCCTACTGCAGCCCATCACGTTTGAATGTGGAACTCCCGTGCACTCCACGCCCCCCGGCGGGCAGTCACAACACTAGCGGGGGGTGATGGGTTGCTAGGGTGGTGGTTAGGGGTCGGAGAGGGGAGGGGGTGGGGGGGCTGAGGCGGCGCGCGGCGGATCAATGACCCGGGGTGGCGCATGCGCGTTGCGCCAGAACCCAGACACTACACGACGCCGATTAACCGCGCCGGAAAACGGAAGTGTGGGGATGATTTATATTTTCAGGATTGCAGGAAAACTGCTGAAAGTTGCCGATGGATAAGTTTATAATTTTTTGTTTTTACAAATACAGTTTTTAGAAGTCACGGTGAGTAGCAATTAAAATCAACATTTTCTTCTACTTTTCTTAGATAATAATATTTATTAAAACAAATAAAAAAATTAAAAAAATTGATGTGTCACCTCGAGGTCGCTTGGCGGAGCTAGTAAATATCTACTTTGCTTGACTAGTCTCTCAACGCCCCCTAAATTTGGGATGACGTGGTTCACTGGCTCCGAGTAGTTTAAAATGTTATTTTATGACAGAAGTACGCCAAGTGCCCCATTGGCACAATCTCCGAATTTGATCCCCTGCTTTGTTCGAGGCAACCAACTGAAGTTTGCCGACAGATTTCCGAAGGTAATCATTGTAACTAGCTTTGACAGCATAATATGTCCTAGCCATATCAGAAACGATTTTCATATAAAGAATACTTCTCGTATTGGAGAGCAAATTACTTCGACCCATATTGTGACCTTTGCAACCCTTCTTAAGAGTCAAATAGTATATAGTAATTCATCGTTATAATCTTCTGACGTCCAGAAATATTGACTTATCAGAGTAAAGTTGCTACAAGTAGCTGGTTTCGGTGATTGTCCTACAAGACGCAGCTGACAAAATAGAAATGTAATTTCTATATGTATTAGTTAGCTGTTTTACATTAAAAAAATGTAACCTTTTTAGAAGGTGTAGATAGGATCTTTATGTTTGGTAATGTTTATATATATAAGTAATTTAGGACTAAACCGATAATATTGAAACAGTTATACATAAAAAAATGTTACAAAACGGTCTGCAATTGAAGAGGAATATACAATCCAACATATTACCACGATTTTTGTCTTATGCCACCACGGATATAGACTTATAGAGGTATTACATGGATACTAGGCAGAAAAATCGCTTGGCAAGCGGAGTCTGCAAATGTTTGATGTAAGCGCAAAATGAGGTTTTTATTTATTTTGTCAACAATTTTATAAGAAAGTAAAAATATTACTCAACGAAACTATCCCAAAGAATCTTTGCTATAAAGCAGTATTTTTTTAAAATCCGTCGTCTTATGCGTTCATAATTTTCTAATAAAAAATAAAAATATTTAGTAGGTCATTTTTTTAATAACGTAATTAACAATTTGAATTTATTTCTGATCAACAGAAACTATAGGAAAATCTTTAATTTTTACAAAGCATGTAAATCGATTCGTAGTAGTGGTGGGCGAAGCGGCTCGGTTTAGTGAGCCGGATCACAAAATCAGCTCTTTGTAGTGTACCGGTTCGGTGATTCGGCTCGATTGAACGACGGTTCGCGTCCCCTCGCACCATGCCTTCTCCCTCGCTCCCTTGGACCTCCCAAAGACGTCCTTAAGACGCTCTTACACGATACTTTTTTCATCCAGTTTTCATGTGGATTGTCTTTACAGACAGCTGATTTAGTGATCCGGCTCACTAAACCGAGCCGCTTCGCCCACCACTAATTCGTAGTAAAGATTAATCGAAATAGTGATTTCACTAATAACTTCGCCTTACGACTGAAGGAAGGTATCTTGGAGTAATTGTAGATCAACATGTAAATTGCAACAGACAAAAATATGAACAGGTTAAGTGCATTAGCAAATGTATTTATATATTTATTAGATTAAGAGGAAACCCGGTCGCTGAGAAATTTCAACAATAGGTATTTTAAAAAACTGTTTCTATTGCACTCTGCGCTGCGGTCAGCCGTCGCGCTATGGATGTGTGAGTGTGCGTAGCTAGTGTGTGTTTAGCTCGCGCGGCCCGTTTAGGTAAAGCCGCCAGCCCAATTAAATATTAATTCTGGCGGCCGGTCGCAACAGGACTTCCCCTAATCTGCATGTATGCACAGGCAAGACGTAGCGTTCCATCGTACGCGTCCTATGAGACGTCTTGAGCGCTCATCATTCATTCATCTTCTTATTATTAGTAAAGCATCACGCACGTTGTCTTGGTATAGTAATTTGGGACTAGTGAAAAAACAAAGTTGCGAGGATATCGGACAGATAAATATCGGTTTCGTTCTAATTCCTAAGTTTGTGGTTGTATAGTGTTTAGATTTCTACGGTAGCTGCATCACTCCAATATTTTGTCACGAATTACACATATAGGATTCCGGTGAGTACCTACTAAACTATTCATAAACACAACCAACTAAAATAATTTATATTAAATGTCGATGAAAAAACTGTATACTTATCCAACTATATAGGGTCTGTGTATTTAGAAATTGAGTTATATAAAATCCGCTACTATTACCTAACTCGTACTAAAAATAAAGTGATTCTTTTTCTTACAGATAAATAATGGGTAAAAGAAATGGAAACAAAGGTCGTTTATTTTCGTCTACTAGACGAAAAAAGCCGATTATTATTATCAAACGACAGATTCATGTTGCACCGCGTTCCACCTCTAAGTAAGTACGAGAAATATCGCTTTCCTGTTACTGTAACTACTGAACCCTCCTAATGGTTTATGTTGTGAGAAGCCTGAATTATGTAGCATGCATAACGGGAAGTTGGGATTGAATAGACATAAAGCATTTCATTTTGATACGAACAAAGAGGCTTTATTGATCCTTCGCGTACGGAACTCTAAAAACATAGTGTCTTACTTATAAGTAAAACAAAAATAAATAATTAGGTATTTTTTATTTAATTGTAGGGATGTGGATGTCATCAATACTGGTGCTGGAAACTTAGATACGTCTTCACAAATGCATGAAACTTCCAGGGATGCATTATTTTCTCCAAATATAGAAGAAAACGCAAGTTCCTCATCATCAACAACGCTTGATGATTTGGTGATAGAACCAAACCATATTGATGAAACCCATATTCACGAAGGTCGCAGAATTGTTGATATAAAATATTTGTTTTCAGAGATTTCAAATATAAAGCACGTACACACCAACTGCACATTTTCCGATTTAAAATTTGTGAAGGAACGACGAAATGGTTTTCTAAGCCAATATGTTTTCGAGTGCAAAATGTGCAAGAAAATAGAATATGTACACTCCGAAGATCCGAAACAGAAAGTGTCCGTAAATACTGCTGTCGTCGAAGGAGTAGTATGTACAGGAAATGGATATTCGCAATGGAATGAAATTTGCGGTGTATTAAATATGCCAAATATGGATCGTTCAACTTACACGAACATAGAACAATGTTTAGCGCTAACAATTGAAGAATGTGCCATAGAAGAAATGATCGCAGCTGGTGAAGAAGAAAAAAGGCTAGCCATTTTAAATGGTGACGTAGACGAGGGTGGGTATCCTTTGGTAACGGTGGTTGCAGATGGCTCTTGGGCAAAGAGGTCATATAAAAGTGGATTTAGCTCCTCATCTGGTGCGGGGTGCATTGTTGGACTGCGAACTAAAAAAGTTTTATTTCTGGGAGTGAGAAACTCATATTGCTGCATTTGTGCTAGAGCTAAAAAACTACATATAGAAGCATCTGAGCACAGGTGCTTCAAAAACTGGTATGACAGTGCTAATGCCATGGAAGCCCACATTATAGCAGAAGGGTTCTCGAGAAGCATGGAAATGCATGGATTGAAATTCAACAAACTAGTTGGTGATGGAGACTCCAGCATCATGAAAAAAATAATGCAACAAATGCCATATGGGTCCAACCTCATAGTACAAAAAATAGAGTGCAAAAATCACTTGCTTCGCAATTTTTGCAACAAAATTAAAGCACTTGGAAAAAAAACCAACAACGCTAAAGGCTTTGTACCAGTTCATATAAGAAAAAAGGTTGATGCAAACGTTTTACGCATGAGAAAAGCTATAGTTGGAGCAGTAAATTACAGAAAAGAGCAAGAAAACACGGCACAAAGTGATAAAGTAAAAAATCTGAAAATGGACATAAAAAATGCCGCAAACCATGTGTTTGGTGATCATAAAAAATGTTCGTCATACTATTGCAAGTCGGAAAAATATACTAATGATCCAAATTTAGTAATCGATCTTCGAGATTGTGGAATATGGACTGATATCCAACAATTATTGTTGTCTCTAATATCAAATGCAGAAAGTCTTATTATTGACGTGACAAATAACACTGTGGAGCAATTCAACAACATTATCGCCAAATTTATAGGCGGAAAAAGAGTAAATTTTACTAGAAGAGGATCATACCAAGCAAGATGTTTTGGAGCAGTAACTTCATGGAATAGTGAAATGGCAACCCATTCACGAATACAGAAAAAAATCCAAGGCCACAGTCCTGGCAAATACACGAAGCACTTTATAGAAAGAAAACGACGTTCGAAGGAGAAAACACAAAGGTGTCGAAAAAGAAAACTAAAGTATAACGAAAACACGACAGAAAAGAGAAAAAAGTTACAGGGCCCGATGAAAATTATGGTCAATTGGAATTAGAACCAGATATGCCACCTGAATTGTTTGAAACGAAAAAAGGGGAATTTCTGAAAGAATTATCTCAATCGAATAAGGAAGAACTCGAACGGAATACTGTGGGCCAAAGCGATAATAATTTGTGGGCAATTGAAAGGCGTAAGCGGCTGACATCATCTAACTTTGGAAAAATATGTAAACTGCGGCCAAATACTTCAGTTGCGGGAGTATTAAACTCGTTACTGTACTCGCAATTTAAAGGAAATATGGCCACAAATTATGGAAAAGAAAATGAAAACCAAGCAATAGACCAATTTACAAAAGAAACAAGATTACAGGTGTCCACCTGTGGACTATTTATCGATGAAAATAAAAACTTTTTAGCAGCGAGTCCGGATGGCCTTATCGGTAAGGATTCTATAATTGAAGTTAAATGCCCTTATAGTATAGCAAATATGTCACCAGAAGAGGGAATTGAACAAAAGAAAATTGATTACTGTAAAGTTGAAGACAATGCTTTAACATTAAAACGGAATCATAATTACTTCTACCAAGTACAAGGCCAGTTACATATTACTCGTCGTAATTACTGTTATTTTGTTGTGTGGAGTCCTAAAGGTTTGCTGTATGAAAAAATTGAGAGGGACGATTCGATCTGGCAAAAAATCGAACCACTGTTAGAAAACTTCTACCACCAATGCCTTTTACCAGAAATAATTGACGGTCGCATACCAAGAAATTTACCGGCGAGAGAAAGGTCTAAACCATAAATTGTTTTAATTTCATTATCTAAATGTAGAACAGTTAAAATTTTGTACAATAAAACGTTTACAAACAAAAAAATATTTTTTAATAACTGAAGGATAGTAAGCGACTCTCAACCGTAAGTTTGAAACAGAAAAATCAGAAAAAAGTATGGTCACATCTAGGAATTGAATCCAATATTCCGGTCAATATTCATCCTAGACTTGCAGAATGTAGATGTCGCACATTAAATAAAAATGGATAAATTTATCCAAGACATCAGCATTTAGTTCGAGATGAATCTTGCAATCACACATAAAGAAAATAAAAAAAAGCGTTAAGAAAATGAAGATAATGTTGGCAGTTTTTAGTCGAAGTATTTATACAGTTAAATATGACCGATGGGAATAGGGTCCCATTAGCTCAGTTGTAGAGTATCGCCCGTCAAGGCCAAGATCCTGGGTTCAATTCCTAGATGTGGCCGTATCTTTTTTGTTTCAAATTTTTCAATTGAGAGTTGCTAAAATTGAGGTGTCCGGTCTGTCCGTAAGAGGTGTTTCTTTTTCAAAGACTATTTGACGTAAACAAATTAAATTTGGCACAATTGTGAGTAAGTAAGCTCGGTAAGTATTGGCATACTCGAGATAAGTCACTAAACAGAAAAAAAATATATATCGATAACTCGGGAAAAGACAACACTAAGGTATCGATATAATTTTAACAACGCCACATCACTTCGCTGACTGTATACGTATTTATCAAAACCCTCGCCCCCCCGGATACTGAGCGAAAGGGACAACTGCGCGTCGGGCTGATAATACCTAAATAAAATCTTCAAAATCGAGGTTTTGTATTCCCCATTTTTCTTCTCCAAAACTGGACCGATTTTAAAGTTTTTTTTTGTTAACTATATTAGAAGAGAATATTCTATGTCGGTACGTTTTGCTTTTTTTTAAAATACATTGCTTAGTTTGTATACTGAGCGTCTATTGATGGCGTTCAAACCAGGCAATTTTAACGATTTTTGAATGGTTATAACTCCTATAAGAAGTAACTTATCAAAAAAAGCAAAACGTACCGACACGCTAGTTGTCGATATCTATATTATGTTAAAAAAATATTTGCCCTAGTTTCAAAATCCAGAGAGGAAAATGGGGAATACGTTTGTATGGAAAAAACGTCGCCCGGTTTCCTCTTAAGAAATACTCCAAGTTAGAGATATTAAGAAAGTCTAGTGCGCGTTAGTCCACTCATTAATTCAGTATGGAATTGTTGGATGGAGATGTGCACATGAAAAAATTGCAAGTCCTGTAAAGTTGGTTCAAAGCCTAATGATTAAAGTAATACTGAAAAAAAACATCTGAATTTCCATCAGCAACATTGATTAAAATATTCAAGTTCCAAAAATTGAAGACATATATAAAAAAAAACTCAATATTACAAATATTCAAAGAACAGTATACAAATATTCAAACTTTAAAACAATCAATTATTTTAACAAGATCTTCAACAAACTACACTCTTAATATCTCATTAAAATATACCACCCGCGGACAAAGACGTTTTAAATACTATGTAATTAAACTTCTATATAATCACATTCCTACATCTTTAAAACAAACTAGAGATAATACACCAAAACATATAATAAAACTTAATATCTCGATTTGGATAAAATCGAAAGGAATAGGTTTTTTCCATGACCTAAATACACAAAATCAAATATAACAACATTTACATTAAATATAAATAATTTATTTGCATTTTTGTCCTTTTTACATTATTTTAATTTTATATTGATTATTCTTAAACATAATTGTATAACTATTTCACAATAATACTATATCATAAATACGTGAACACCTCAGTGCAATTCCTCCTAGCGAAGCGTTCACGATACACCATTATATATTGATAATTTACAGTACATACAAATCATTCTATATAGTAATTGCTTATGCTATAAAAATTGTCTGTAAATAAATAGAAATGAATAAATAAATAAATTAAAAATAAATCAATCAAAACTAGATATAAATATTATATCAAAATTGCCCTATTTTCTACACAATAATTATATTTACAAAGGGATAAAATATTTTAATGGTCTTCCAGAAGAAGTGAAAAAAATGACAGATTCACTATTATTTAAAAAAAAATTGTAATCCCTATTAAAAAATCAAAATTTCAATAATTAAAAACGTATGTTCATCTTTTAATGCTACCTCGTTCTAATACTTACTCTATTATTTACACAGCCCTGTATTATATTTATTTCCTACACCAAACTCAGCAGTCAGATCTCTTAATTCGTATGTATGGTGTTATTACGTAATGCCATTTCATGTATATTATTGTAACAATATTATAATTTTAAACAAAAATATTGAAAATAAATAACAAAAAATAGTCTCCAGTTTGCGATTCTCAAAAAACATTAGCATAATGTAATAAAGTCAGTAATAAAACAATTATATTTACACTTTGCAAATGTCCGACTATATTAACTGAAATCGGACAATGATCGTAACAAGATCAGTAAATAATTCATCAATAATAGTATCATTCTAGCTTCCAAACTTTGACATTTGTCTGGTAACCAGGAACCGGCGCGTCTGAAGCGAATAACCGGGAGCGTACCCGCAGTGCCGGCACACTACGTACACCGCTTCTATCATTCTATCCTCCCCGTCCACCCCAGGGGATGGGGTATGGGGCGAGGAGGGGAGGGAGGGGGGAGAGGAGGGTTGGGGTGGGGCACGCAGACTGCGCCAGCCCCCAGATTGTTGGAAGCGAATTATATTACGTTACTCTGCACAGAAATTTGCACGCTTCCACCAAAAGTTTCTAACGATATTTTTTATGATTTCGCATTGTCTAGGCGGGATCCGAACCCGTATCCTACAAGTCAAATACGTGAATTTGTTTTAAATTTTAGAAAATCCTAAAGTAGAAAATCTAAGTGGTGAGACCGCAAAGCTCCGTGGTAAAGAAATTTTCACAAATTTTTGGCTGAAATATTTTGATCAGTGCCATTATTTTCAGCAAAGGGTTTGTGAACTTTCAAAATATCCTTTAAATTAGACAAAGCCACAAAGACAAGGACAAGAATTCCCATGTCACGAACAACTTAACTTAATAAGAAAATATTATATTAAAGAATCTGTTCGAAATAAAGTTATTAAGAGGAACGGCTGTGCGGCCTGTTTCATACAAAACTTAATTTTGGATTTGAGGTCAAAATACTCACCTAAACCTGATGATATATTTTTTTTTAAATTAAAGGTTTAGTAAATATCTAGTACGTGTGAGAAGTATTTTAATTATTTTTTGTTTTACATTATGAAATGTCGGCCATTAAAGGAATTGATTTTTCGCGGTTTTAGAGGCACCTTTAACCTTCTGCTTTGAAAATATAATGATATATAAAATAATAAAAATATGAAAATAAGCATTATGGTGGACTTTAAATTAAATTTAAAAAGACCTATTTAAATTGAAACACAAATTTTCCGTACATAATTTAAAATATCGACCCGAAAAAACCTTTTTTTTTTAATGTTTTAATTTTATATTGAGACAAACATGATAAGCAAAAAAAAAAACGATAAACCCGCAAATAATTTTCTAAGTTGCATCATTAATTATGAAAATTGTTTTTTTTTTCAACGCATATACTTCATAATTTAAAATAAATAAAATAAAATAATAGATATATACTAAACCGTTAATTAAAAAATATATTATTCATTTTGCACGGGTATTTTGGCCTTAAATCCAAAATTAAGTTACGTATGAAACAGACGGCGCAGCCGTTCCTCTTAATACTTCCACTTGCAAAAGCTTTAGGGATATGATTTCTGATTTTAGGATTTCGGAGACTGTTTTTTAGCCTAAATGGTTCGCTAGAGTCTTAGAAATAAGGTGCAATAAGATTTACAAGGGTGAAAGGTTTTAAGTGCGTGAGATTACAATATCTGCGGGGAGGCTGGTGAGCCGCATCCAGCTTTAGGGCCGATCCCTAATAGACATGACGCTGCAAAAGATTCTAGAATAGACTTAAAACCAGCCAGAAGGGTAAGAGATGAGGAAAACGCCATCTTAGAAGGCCATTTATTGTATGGGGCAGGCATTAAAGACTAGAAGTAAATAGATTTTTTTAATGGAAAATGCCAGTAAGAACGCAGAATCTCATAACCATTTTTTCAAACTGGTCGGAAACAGATTGTCGGAGACAAACTTTTACAGATGTTATCTTAATATGTAATCTTAATATTGTAATAATTATTATTCAATTGAAATTTTAACAGTATCTTTAAAATTAAATTATCTTGAGAAGTCCGTACGGGTTTTTGTTTTCACGAAGTTTTGCACCCAATAATGTTTTCTTTTCAAACTCGTGCCATTCTTAAAAAAAAGTTTTTTTTTTTTTCCATTTTGATTTTGTGTCCAGATAAAAAAAATTGAAGGAGAAATCTCTCTGGCCGCGAACCCCTATCCGTGAGAAGTGGCTTCCTTTGGTGACCGCTAGCGCTCCCGATTTGTTTAATAAACTGTTTAAATTTGTAAAAGGCTCTTCATCAGATTGTATTTTCCATTCGCCATAATATCCTTAAAAAAATTGTGGAAATAAACCCATTTTTCGGATATTTCAATATATTTTCAAAGCAGATGGGTTAAAATTTTTTTTTTTAATCACCGTTAGCCCCTAAATAATTGTTAAAGATCCCTGTAAAATCGCGAAAAATCAATTCCTTTAATGGCCAATATTTCATAAGGTAAAACAAAAATAAATAAAATACTTCTCATCCGTACTAGATATTTACTTTACCTTTTGATGAAAAAAAGATCATTCAGTTTGGATGGGTATTTTGGCCTTCAATCCAAAATTCAGTTTTGTATGAAACAGGCACCGCAGCCGTTTCCTTAAGGCGATGCAATGGGAAGTAATGCAAAATCATGTGTTTTTGATTTGAAAGTTGGATAGCCTAGAAATATCTTAGACGATTTAATTAAATACTGCAAGTAGAACACACTTTGACCTTTCGTATAACTAAGTCTTTTTATAAGCCTAGAAAAAAATAAAGTAACAGACCTAAAAAAAAAAATGTTTAAAGTACAAAAAATTTTATTTCCAACCCTTTTTCCGATATTGTTGAATTGCTCATTGTGACAAATTAAGGTTTTTAGAAGTTTTTTAGAAGTAAATCGAAATATGGTGGCTGTGTTTAACGGGAATTTTAACCTTCTCGCCACCTGCATAAGGAGTGTGTTATTTCGTTCGAATTTTAGGAAGTGTATCTCCTTAAATTCACTTTTTGTAAAATTTCCTCTACAATGCAGGTGAAATCCGAGTGTGGAGGACAATTATTTATCATCATGTATAAAAAAATCATGTTTAGTTGAATTCATATTTGTATATATGCCAGGGGTGTTAGTTGAAGTTTGCCGGTTTAACTCATAGATGTCGCTAGAGATGTGTATACATTTCTATGATTTGGCATCTATGTCATATTTTTCTATGGACATTAACCTTCAAAAATACATAAGTTACATTCTGCCAAGTCATAGTTGGTTACCTCAGTGAATATGTCGAGTTTCGTTCCAAGTAAATCGCATTTGCGGCATTCGTTGCTTTTCTTATTTCATCAAAAGAAAAAAGCAGTTGAAGCTCATCGGTTGCTGGTAGAAACTTATGGTGAACATGCTCCAGTGATTAGAACATGTGAGACATGGTTTCGTCAATTTAAAAGTGGAGATTTCGATTTAACAGACAATGGACATCCTGGTGCAACGAAAAAGTTCGAAGACGAGGAATTGCAGGCGTTATTGGATGAAGACCCAACCCAATCGCAACAACAATTGGCCCAAACACTTAATGTGACCCGAGGAGCAATTTGCCAACGTTTAAAAGCCATGGGAAAGATCCAAAAGTATGGAAAATGGGTACCACACCAAATGAACGAGAGACAAATCGAAAAAGTACTTGCACGATGCGGAAAACAAACATCCCGTGTTTATTGTTTATTCAGTGACGTATATTTGGCTGCACTCTCGGTAATGAAAAACTCCAATAAAAAAAAATCGTTGATTAAATTGACTGAAGGACGCAACAGCTCACGCGCTGCATCCTGTTGATGAACCCATTGGCATGGAATACAATAGATCAGGGTTGGTGAACATTATTTGCTTAAAAAAAAAAAAAAAGTTTTTTTAACACCAACGGAAATTTTTTTCTTTGTTCACGATCAAGTTGCATTACGTATCCCGCTAAAATAATTAGATTGAGGAAGCCGAATGTACAGCCAAAGTTCGATTGAAACTAAAAGCATGAATTCGCTAAAGACAAACAATTTACTTATGTAGAACGATCATGACATAAAAATTATCGACAAATTTTAATTTTTTTTTGTATGAATACCCCACAAGAGTCCCAACTGGTCCCAACCGTCTGGAGCCAGTGAGACTAAGGCATCCCCAATTGGAGAATGTTGTGTGACTGAAGGTATTGGGGAAGGGAAAGAGAAGGGGAGAGGAAGGTGGGGAAATACCTGGCTCTTCAGATCTGGCCACCAAACACGGCAAAAAGCCGTTTCAAGCAACGTTTCAATTCTGAATGGTGGTCTTTCACCAAGGCGATACTGAGAGTATCTTCCACTCTGGAACGTATCACGTACACTGAGAGTATCTTCCACGCGCAAATATACTACATATTATTTTAAATGAATAATTTGTGGACCAGCACAAATTAATTAAATAAAATTTACTTGCGCACGCCGGGATTCGAACTCGCGATCTTCGGATTCGTAGTCGAGAGCCTTACCCCTCGACCATGGAGGCCGTCATTTATGGAAACATGGTTTTTTTTTTCCGTTGCCTATTTTTTTTTGGTACCTTTCTCTCATGATTAGGTTAGGTTAGGTTAAGGTAGGTTAGGTTAGGTTAGGTTAGGTTAGGTTTTATATCCTATTTTATTGTTTTATAAATAGACATCGCAAGTAAAAGCTCTCAGGACATTAGTCTGAAATGCATCTTCTTAGAACTAACGGGGTTTTCCACTTAAACTAACTGTATGTGTCTCCTCAGTACGAATTGCAATCCCGCATAGTTATCAATCCCATTAGATCAAATCCAGCGGAATCTCGAGGAATTTGAATAGGATTTTCGATATACAGTTTATAACATATTTGCGAATGAGAACGTTTTTCGTTTGCGTTTATTCATGTAAAACAAAATCATTGTAACCCTATGATTGCCAGGAAATTAAAAGAATTAACCACTTGCTAAGCTTGTATTATATTGTTAAATTAACAAGCAAACAACAAAAAAACTTATATAGAATCTGTCTCACTTATTAACATACAGTGATTAAACGTGTTATCCAATTGTAACAATAATTATTAAAAGTAATGTTAGTAATATCTCCGTAAAAAGAATCATCGCTGGAAATGAGATCTTAAAACGGACACTATTTAACATCTCACCCCCAATCTGCTTCTCAATGAGCTACATAATATGTAGCCAGTGAAAAAACTCGTTCAGCCTCTACGCTTGTTGGCGATGCGGTCATCAAGTAATTGTTAGCCATACAGAGGAACTTGCCACTTACTCCATCACTTTCGTAGGTTGACATTTCTTTCTTCAATAGTATTTCAAGATACTTGATATCTGGAACCATTTTTATTTCTTTTGTACAGTTTTTGTTCTCTTTCTGTTTTTTAAATTCTAATTTTTCTTTCAACGACAGCTTAGTAGATTGTTGCAAATTGCCACGGGGTTCAGATTTTTCAGAGCCAAATTCGTTGTTTTCCTCAGTATTATTACACTCTTGTCATAGAGCGTAATATTATTGCTTTTGTTAGCAAATCTCACAAATTGCGCAGTAATAAGTGCGGGATCCCGCTTGCGCTAAAATAGTGCGACATCCCGCGATCGGGCGGGATCTCACTTTGAGGGATTGCAATCCCTACTCCCAAGGTAACAGAAAACGAATGGAATAATAAATTTTAATATCTGAAGATTATACCTCCAGATCGAGAGAGAGATAGCATGTAGAAAAACAGGTAGTTTTAAATATGTAATAAGCTTGAATGAAAATATGGTAATATTTGGCAAAAATCTTGAGCTGGGGTGTAGGCACATTGGACATTAAAAAGCCAATGTTGTGGATAGATCTACTGTCTTCCGTTTGAGTAGCGTTGAAAGAAGCAGGCATTTTTCATCCAGTTAAGCGTTATTTTATTTAAATGAATTATTTTATTGTACGCGTTTGAAAAACGTTGTTTTTATTGCAAATTCCTTAAAGCGCCCTTGAGATAATTTTTAAACATGTGTTTTGGTATTTAAGGAGTAACGCCTCTCTAGGATTACGGAAAGTTTCTTTTTCTTATTTTAAAATAGTTTCTTGGAGTTTTAGAAATAAGGTTTAATAAGTTTTACAAGGGGAGAAAGGTTTTAAGTGATTATTCCATGAACGAGAATACAATATCTGCGCGGAGGCTAATGAGCGCCGCATCCAGCTTTAGGACCGATCTCTGACGGATATGACGCTGCAAAAGAGGTTAAGATGTTCTTGAAATTCAATCAGAAATACAGAAGAAGTGGATAACGTCATCTTAACTTAGATGATTTGTTAATTTTTTGTTAGGTGCAAGCCTTGCAGACTACAAAGTACATTTTTCAAACCGCCCAGAAACATAACCTCTACAGATGTTATCATAGAGTGTATATAGTGTGTATCATTTTAGCATCTAGCTGGGACCCCCTTCCGGAAAATTTTATTATTACTTTTCAAGTTCTGTGTCCTCAATGTGTACTATTTTCACAGTATCCCCAAAGGTGACACGCCTTTTGGAATAATAATAATAATAAAATGTTTATTTGTCAATAAGTTGTTCTTTTACATTTCATAATATATTTTTTTAACGATTTTATATAGTTTTAATAACTGACAAAAATGTCACTACTCAGCTATACATTCCGGATCCCGGAGTACAGGTCGTTTTCAGCAGTGCCTATAGAAATTATATGAAGTTAAAATATCACTAACACAAGTATCCATTTCATTATTTAACAATACTGTTTTACGGATGACTGTGCTGTCAGCAACTATTCCCTCCAGAACTTCTTGAAGCACTGCAGTGATATCGACCTTTGAATAGATTGTGGTATTTCATTTCAAAGTTTTGCTGAGGAATAACTGTAACTACCCTCAAATACAGCGGTTTGATGATCAAGAAATGATCTCTTTGGTGCAATATTATTTCCATCGGGTCCTCTCGGATAATGTGGAGGTGGGTGTGGAGTTAGTGTAAAAATAGGCACCTGGTCGGGGCCCTAGGCACCGGCCTTGTGGACCTGGGCGGAAGTTTGGCCCTGTTGGTAAGCTCTCTTTATAAAAACAATTGAGTTTTGGTAAGGAGTATGGTATTAGGTAACTTTTGGTAAGGAGTATGGCAGAGACTATCGATATTAGGTAACTTTCGGTAAGGAGTATGGCAGAGGCTATCGAAATTAGGTAACTTTCGTTAAGGAGTATGGCAGATGCTATCGATGTAAGGTAACTTTCGGTAAGGAGTATGGCAGATGCTATCGATGTAAGGTAACTTTCAGTAAGGAGTATGGCAGAGGCTTTCGATATTAGGTAACTTTTGATAAAGAGTGTGGCAGAGGCTACCGACATTAGGTAACTTTCGTAAAGGGGTATGGCAGAGGCTATCGATATTAGGTAACTTTCGTTAAGGAGTATGGCAGAGGCTATCGATATTAGGTAACTTTTGGTAAGGAGTATGGCAGAGGCTATCAATAGCTAACTTTTGTATGTTATTTCACGTAGTGTAGTATATTTTGCAACGTCTGGTAAGCGAAATATATGCTTAATTTTTATCCTTGCGTGCCTCTGTATCGTTCCTTTGTACGCGCGCTAATGGATCACCAGCAAAATCTCACAAACGTTGAGTTCTGGCATTACGAAAATAGCACAGTTTTTTCACTTGGATTTTTTAGGAAGGCAACTATTTTCGGAAAGAAAAATAATTTCCTTCATGAGCTATGGAGCTAAAAATTAATATTGTCAATAGTTTAATGAGGCAAAATACCGAAGTATCTTTTTTTAATATATTTATTTTTCTTTCGATTCAATTTGTAGATTGACAGCACAATAGAAATTCGAGCAGTTTAAAAATTCCATTTTAATTGCATGAAATGAAATGGTTTTAATTCAGAACATTTTTATAGTTTTTTCGTCGAATTTTTTTATTAAATACCTTGAACTTTTCAACCCTGCAATAAAAAAAAATCAACACGTTTTTCTGCAGCGGATTCTCGTTTCGCTATTTTATGTATTCCGATGCACCCCCCACCCCCTCCCTTTGTTTCGCAAAGGCTTTATTTAAAGCTCTACAACACACAGACTTACGAATATACATATTATGTGTAAACTTTATTCACATTGCATTTGTTCAATACACTGGTATATATTGTATTCCTGCTGTACAATTTGCATGAGGAGTACACAAGGCGTGCTTTTACGCTACCTTTCACCGATGTGTTTTTTACAGGTGTACATAATAATAGTAGAAAACCTGTACCTACCCTAAGAAAATTGAATAATTACATAATTATTAATTGAAAAACTAAAGTTTTTAAGACAAGATTTTTGTGCATAGCGCAAAGGGTAACAATTATTTTTATAAACAATAATTATTAGCCTGAAACACTCATCCAAATTGAAAAAACCTTCCGAGAAAAGATAAATCTCGCAAACAGGACTCGAACCTGCTCCCTTCTGATTAATTACATAATTGTTTTTATATACGACAAATTTCTGAATAAAGCGTATTTCTTCCAAGAATTAGGCAAGGAAGTTGTATGCTCATTTATACAGTTGACCAAAACAAATGGCGGAAGATGATAATAAAATGACCATTTTCAAATATTCACTGTGCCCAAATTTGAAAAACTAAACACAGCATACTTTGGTCATAGAGTAATGCACGCCACTGAATAATAGTATATATGCACCGTGTTTCAGGGTGGTACAGCAAAACTCTTCGAAATTCCTTCATGAAAATCTAAGGATTATTGTTTTCGTTAAGAGGAACGGCTGCGCTGCCTGTTTCATACATAACATAATTTTGGATTTAAGGCCAAAATACCCATTCAAACTAAAAGATATATTTTTTTTAATTAAAGGTTTAGTAAATATCCAGTATGTACGAGAAGTATTTTATTTATTTTTGTTTTTAATTATGAAGTTACAGGCCATGAAAATTTTTTTTTCATTTTTTTTTTTCACAATTTTACAGGGAACTTAGAAAATTATTTGCGGATTTATTGTTTTTTTTTTAAATTATCATATTAGCTATGTAAATATTATTACGTAAATAAAAATAAAAAACAAAACATTTAAAAAAAAAATCGTTTTTCGGGTCGATATTTTAATTTATATACGCAAATTTGTGTTCCAAAGTAAATTGGTCGTTTTTAATTTAATTTAAAGTCCACCATAATGCTTATTTTAATTTATTTTTTTAAAACTTTATTTTACATCTCCGTTAGCCCCCAAATAATTGTTGAAGGTGCCTCTAAAATCAATTCCTTTAATGGCCTGTATTTCATAATGTAAAACAAAAATAAATAAATTACTTCTAATCTGTACTAGATATTTACTATACTTAGAAAAAAGATCATTAGGTTTGGGTGAGCATTTTGGCCTGAAATCCAAAATTAAGTTTTGAATGAAACAATCCACGCAGTCGTTCCTCTTAAGAGGAAATTAAAGGTTTAGTTAATATCTAGTACGGATGAGAGGTATTTTATTTATTTTTGTTTTACGTTATGAAATATAGACCATTAAAGGAATTGATTTTTTGCGATTTTAGAGGCACCTTCAACAATTATTTGGGGGCTAACGGTGATCTAAAAAAAAGTTTTACCCCATCTACTTTGAAAATATAGCAAAACATAAAATAACTTTTTTTTAATATTAAAATAAGCATCATGGCGGACTTTAAATTAAATTAAAAACGGCCAATTTACGTTGGAATACAAATTTGCCGTAGATAGTTTAAAATATCGACCGAAAAAACGTTTTTTTTTTTAATGTTTTGTATTTATATTTTTATTTACATAATAATATTTACATAGCAAATATGATAATTTTTTTAAAAACTACATTTAACCCGGACATAATTTTCTAAATTACCTCTAATATTGTGAATTTTTTTATTTTTTTATGGCATATAGTTCATAATTTAAAACAAAAATAAATAAAATACCTTTCATCCATACTAGATATTAACTAAACCATTAATTTAAAAAAAAATATCATTCAGCTTGGATGGGTATTTTGGCCTCAAATCCTAAATTAAGTTATGTATGAAACACGTAGCGCAGCCGTTCCCCTTAAGACGTAAATAATTTTTTTAATAAGTGATATATTTTCGGTATATTATGTGTTTGTGTAATCGATTGCCGTTTCACGTGGTGACTGTTAATTAATTCCAATATGCCAGTCCGCAGTACAGAAGTATAGAAGTATCTAGAAAGATAGAAAAACGTTTCTTAGAGCTCTCGATTGTCACGTTTTTGAGATGATTGAAATCGGAAACCCATAAACCTTAAAATTGTATTGCAGATCGAACTAAAGTATATTATCTTTGCAATGAAAATATCATATTGTAATTTCTTCTGGTATTCACTTTGTGGTGTCATTATTAATACATCAAGTAAAAATTACTACATAATAACCACTTTATTAATATATACAAATCAACATATTCCGAAAGCGAAGCTTTCCTCATCAGTAATATACAGAATACTAAAAAAATAATTGACATTATTATTTTTTAGTATTCTATATATTATTAATGAGGAAAGCTTCGCTTTCGAAACACGTTGATATGTATATATTAATAAAGTGGTGATTACAAAGTAATTTTTGGTTAATTTATATCATATCATTTTTACGGTTAAATTATTAACGAATAGATGTGTAATTAATGTTAAATTTCTACATCATCTTGTGCGAATTTAATAATAGTGTCTTAAAGCATTTAATTTATTTTTTTACAACTGGCAATACCATAAAAGTTCTACGATTCGAAAAAAACATGCCTACTTTCGCGAACCATAGGAATATGAATAAAAACATTAGACATTCTAGAATCTTCTATCTTTTTCGTTTTCATACAAGATGTGTGAGAGGGAAGATTTTTATGAAAGAATTTTAGAACGATCGTCGATGACGTACGCACGTCCTCCTTCTGGTACTACTACTACTATAAGCAGAAATTGCGACATTTCGTAGTTTTTCGTACTATAACAAATGTAGGTTCTGTTAAATCAAAAGAGGCTTCACGAATTAGTAGAATTTTTTTTTGTGATTTGTCAACACCGAAGAGATAAACTGGTAGACGTGTCTGTGTGCCCGAAGTATGTTATCTTAATTTGTAGCACAGCCGTAACGAAAAAGAGGAGAAATAACCTATTTTGATGGTTTAAAGTTTTGTGAAGTTACATTAGCATCCCCTATTGAAGTATGTTTTGAGGCTGAAGGCTAGGAGGAGAGGAAGGAAATGGGGTAGAATAAGGTGTGGAAATACCTGGGTAAGCAGATTTCGTCACCAAACACGGCTAAAGCCATTGCAAGCAACATTTCGATTATGAATGATGGTCTTTCACCAGGGCGATATTGAGAATATCAACAAGTCCGAACATTTTTCCTCTATCCAATTACAAATATTCATTAAAAATGTCTCGGAGCTTTTTCCAGCCCAGCTGTTTTAGCAAGGAAATTGATTCAGAATCCGATAAAGTTCTTACATAGCTATTCTGGAGCATGGATCCGGCTTTAGATGGCAGTGCAGGAAGTGCCTATTCAATGCATACCGTCAGGGCTGGCTTTTTCCGCTAGCATGTTTTATTATACGTTCGTCTCGTATTTGCAGCCGTAAAATAACAATCTCCGCTGCGACGGAGATGACGTCTTCTGTGACTACGTTCCTACGTGATGAAAGCTTGTGAAGCTATTGGATCTAGATGTAATCTCCCTCGAATATCTCATCAATGAGAAATATTTTAATGAATTTACAACTTATAGATACATTTTAAACGTTGACCGAATAAATGCGTGATTGAATAATGTTGTTGTAATTTTAAAATTGTTGTCTTAATGCAAAAGTTATGGAGTGACAGTGGCATAACGAGGAGCACCAAGATAAGACTCGTCCGGGCGCTGATTTTCCCCATATTTCTTTACGGAGTGGAAACATGGATACTTAGAGCCAGCGAAAGGAAGCGGATAGACGGCCTCAAAATGTGGGGCTGGAGGAAAAAGCTCAGGATTACACGCGCAGCCAGGCGCACAAATACATCAATTCTTAAAGCGTATACTCAGATTATTCGGGCACTTTTTTTCTTCCGAATTATAATCTTTTTACATGAAAAAAAACCAAAAACCAGTAATTATACAAAAAACAACAAAGTATTTCTCCTTTAATCATAATTGGGTTTTTGTATACTCTCTGTTCGAAGAAATAGTTCATACAAAAAATACTCGTGGCGCTTCAGCGGCAATCCGTGTAAGCGTGAAAACTTTATTAATCTGATATCTGCAGGGTGCGCAGCGACCATGTAATTTGTTAATTAACGTTATGTCCGCCCCGGGAACCTTTCATTGGATAATCAACAACTCTGCCATAGGTCACCCTAAATGGATCGCTACGGCAGGTGACTTAGCACCCGGGTTCATGCGGGTGTGGTTTGTCCAGGTCTTGGCGGCGAATTTGTCTGCCCACTAACTGCGTGGCGGGCCCGATGGGGAAAGGTCGATTGAGGGAAACCCTTAGAACTTTCCAGCCGGACTCCCTCGACCCATCATCGCCTTGTTCTGCATTGGGAGGGATGAATTTCTACATTCGTCACTCCTGGACGCACTGATTCCCAGATTCCTACCAACCCCTCATACCTTTTCCCTTCCCAGAACTTCATCTCCTTCCTTTGTTTAAAACCCTCTACATAGCGTTCGCAAAGATGACATAGGCCCTGAGGGAAAATATTTTTATATACTTTCTAGACTTTTTAATCAATGAGTTCGTTTACTGCGAATTCAGCACTCAGTTAAATATAAATTCTCCTGTATCATTTCCTTATCAAAAGTTAAAAAAAAAAGTCATTTTGAAGTACACTTATTGAGTTGAACAAAGTAATTGATTCTTAGAAACAAAACGAGAAAAACTTTATTTTTTAATATCCGATCCAATTTTGTTTCCCGAACATTTGATGTTGCTTTAACTTAAAAATACATAGAAGCACTCGTTATCATATTACGTTATGTAGTAGAAGATACTCTCAGTATTGCTCTGGTGAAAGGCAACCGTTCAAAATCGAAACGTTGCTTGTTTTTGGTGACCAGATCTGAATAGCCAAGTGCTTCGCAATCTTTCTCTCACTCTTCTCCAACTCCTTTTCATCCTCATTCCCTTCAGCCTCGCAATGTATCCCCCAATTGGGGATGGTATAGTCCCACTGGCTCCCACTTGTGAACGATAAGGTGCGGTATACATATAAGAAATGCAATGAGGGACTTTTGAGAAACATAATACGTAAAAATCATTGTTATGAGTGAAATAAAACCTTGTACTTATCTAGCAGTGGCGTGCATTGCTCTTTGACCAATTATAAGCTGTAGCTTCCATGTGCTGAATATCACAATGAAAAATCCTTAACATCTTATTCATTTATTTAATGCTCGTAGGCCTTTTTCAAAGATAATACATGTCGTACAATAATAGGGTATAGGAGTCAGCGCCGGATATGCCATGCGTTCCTAAAACTCGTCTCTAGGTGTCTAAGGCACCGGAGTGTGCACTGAACGATCGTCAAAAAATGTATGGAATTTTTTTACGAATTGTACAATAGTTACTCAAGCGTAGAGGTTGTTTTTCAATGGATCATTTTCATGTGATTTAGCCCCTATATGCCACGTTGCGCAACCAATCAGAAGTCTGGACTTTTGTTTCCAGCGTTCAAATGGCACAGTTAGAGATGATTAATATTCTCGTCCTCGTTAAATTGTCCCGGTGACTTTGTGGTCACTTGATTCAGGAACTGGTTTGAAGCTTTTGGGTGTTGTTTTTTAATTATGCAAAACAAAGCTAAAATAGATGACGCACACTGATGTAATATTGTGACAGTCGTCCTGTAGAGATTTAGAATAGTATTATAGTAGTACATCACGACGTCATTGCAAGCGGGCTGAGACTTCGGAGGGCATTATGAAGATGAACCAGTAGAATCTACGCATTTTTTCATGTTCTTTGTGTAATAATAGGGACTTTAATGATCGCGGATTGGCCGGCTCTGCTCTAGATCACCGTGACTATAAGAAGAATTCATCAGATTATAGAAAGGACAGATGAGTATCTCAAATAATTATTAATTTACACAATTTTCGTCAGATAACATCGTAACTGCGTTAATCTGATCTCAAAGTGACCTGCCAGTTAAGTATGGTTCTGTATATACTCTGCCTGTGCATTATATTATTTTATATTATATGCGTTTCAACACGGCATCACGCTCACTGATCAAATGCAATGCAACTACATTTGGTTTTGGATCGATTGGCCGGTGAATGCAATCTATTACCCTTAAGTAATTGGAATTAATTATCCGTACTTAATAATAAGATAGAGCTTTGGAATTAATATTGATTAATATGAATTAATATAAATTCTAATTCATGCGCTTGATTTCATACATCCACAATCCACTTACATGATAATGTGTATGTTTATTTACTTAGCACAGGTCCCCTAAAGAAATTACAGACATGTAAAAATAGGTACCTCCCTATAAATCTCTGAAAGGGCTTTGACCATTACCGGGATGAGGATGTATCGAGGACACTCAGTGGAAATTAAAGGGGGTTTGTTTGTGGAACCAAAGCGACACTACCTCATCCACCCACCGCCCGGGACTTCCTACTCTCACCCCCACCCCTCTCACACAACCTTCATGTCTATAAGGGAGTTGTAGACATATACAGGACTACCCACTGCACCAGGCTTATATACTTATAGGGTTCTCAATCAAAATTATTAATGATATTTTTAAGGCTTACATTTGAAAACTTTAAAAATTGATTTAAAGGATTTTTTATGTGAGTACTGCCAGCGAGCCAGCGAGACCACATAGCATCTCCAATTGAAGGAGATGGGGGAGAGGAAGGTTGGAAACCACCTGGCTATTTGGATCTGGTCATTAAACACGACTAAGCCGTTTCATGAAACGTTTTAATTGACACAAATGGTGGTCGTTCACCAGAGCTATACTGAAAGTATCTAGCACGCTGGTTGTGCTTTAAAGACAGACGCAAGCTTTTAATTTGATTTTCATGGTGGTAGGTAAAATAATAATATAGAGCAAGGTTACAGAAGTAGCGGAAAAGGGTTAATATCTGGAAGGACTTTGTCTTATAAATTAAAGCCTTACTTTACCTATATTATAAAGTGATGAGATCATCCCTTTATTTTCACTGAAATATCCTTGTATATTTAGCAAAAATACTCGTAGGCTTGCCGAATTGAGATGTTCGTAGCAAAATAAACGTTTTTGAACACAAGCTTATTAATATTTCTCTCATTAATGAAAATCATGGATTGGTAAATCATACTAAAACCTTCAACATCATACACTTTGAAAATCATTAACAACACAAGAAGATTACAATGTTTTTCAAACGGGATTAGTAGTAAAAGGAAAATTCAAAAGCTACATAGCTCAAGATGGAAATAATATGTGCGAGCTGAAAATTGATAGTTTTAGAGATCTCATTTCTATAGCATTCAGTTTACTTTCAGCCTTCCTCTGCCAGTTCCATGCCTAACTGACACACATTAGGGTTGGTATCAGGACTCCATTGTGGACTGATAGCTACGCTTCTTTAGATAACTTTTTGTTAGCGCCAACCGCATTCAGTCCTTCGTCAATGGAGTTTCCTGTATTCACCCTTCTTTCAATATTCCTATCAGTCTTTCCATCTGTCGTAAACATACTTCCCAAATGCCTCATCGATCTGCTCCAAGAATTCATAATTCACAACTATATTGCACACTGTTTTCGCACTCTCTCTTTCAAACACCATGACTTTAGGCTTACTATGTTAATACTAGCTTTTTTCCTTCTGTTTTTGTATAATGGCACTTAATATGAACTAAACTCATCAATTTGACAGTCCTAAAACGGGATTTGTTCCTAATGTTTTTGTTACGTAATGTGTGTTCGAAATAAATAAAATATTAAAATTCGTCATTAGCTCATTCTTCATACGTACTCCGTTCATCCTAGATACGAGGGACTGTAAATCTTCTAGCAGAAATAATGTTTTCATACTGTAAAGCACGCCGCATTAAAAAAAATTAAGTACAAAATCGACGACGTCTTATCATAATGTATTAAAAAAAATTGATTGCTGTCAACAAAACAAGATTACAAAAAAGTATTTTAAGTAAACTAAAATTTTCAAAGTAAACTTAGTACGTCTACATTTGAACGGTAAACATGTAGTAAAGGGTGTTGGAAAACAGATACAGACATGGCACAGACTAGACCTCGTCTGTGTCGTGTCGATGTGTACGTTTAGACCCAGACCTGCGCAAGGCTCCATTACCATAGTAACCAACTTGCGATAAGGGTTGGTTATTATTTTTCCAGCTTTATTATATAACCAGGGGCTGCAATTCGAGTAAACGGTTTTATCGGTAATTGGTAGTAAATACCATATTTTCACCGGTATATTGACATTTTTACCGAAAATCGATATTTGCTTAAATTAAGGATGATATAGTTTTGGATAATCTACACGTATAAAATGATTCCGTGTTTTGTTATAAGAAAAGTTTCGTTTTTTAAGAGGATGATATACAACAATCTGTATATGTAACAAAGATACTACAGGATATAATACAGGATTGCAGAGCCAGGAAGCTAATCTCCTTTCTTGCTCAAGGCAGTATTCGATCTTCTTGGTGACCTTGGGAGCTTCCAACAATGAAGCTACCTAACTGCTTTACCGACATAGCGGTCGCTACCGGTCTCTAATGCCATCTATGTAGTATACCCAAAACTAAGATATCACATTAAGTATTTCGGGTATTCGTAACTTTGATATGGATCTTTAACTTTGTAACTTTGTGTAGGTTCATAATTTGATGTGGTTTAGCTGAAACGCGTTGGCGAGCGATATATTGTAATATGCGCAAAGTTAATGTTTTATTTGAATATAACAAAGCGTTCATTTGTGATTATGTATACATAGGAATTTCCCTGTCATAATATATATGTAGATATATAATATTTAAAGGAAAATTACTCCTCAACGCTTGCGGCAAATATAGCATAACACCTCGTTTAATATAGCATTCTCTTGATATACTCGTATGAGTCTATTTTCCTTGAGTTCTTGGAATTGAGTATTGATATATAGCCCACGATTTCATTCTAAGTCTTCCTACGGCAACCCCGACTGACTTTTCCACCCACTTGGGCGTCAAACAATTCTCTGTCTACCTTCTGCTTTCGAAATTCGGTAGAAAAAACATTATGAAACAATGATAGGATAAAACAACATTCGTTTGTTTTGATACAATTAACCGTTGTAATCGTTGAATCGTAAAACAACAATAGATAATATTATGACAGCGTAGAAATATTTTCTCTTGTTTATTTACTCTATCATCATTATATCGATAAAATAAATTTTACGATAAAAAAACGGTTTTTCTGAATTGATTAACATCTCACAGGTCGAAGGATCACAGGAGCTAGGATGCGGCTAGTGGCTTGACAACACAGTGGGAACCGCACCCTACCAGCGCCAAGCGCCAATCCTCAGCGAGCGCTGGGCCCGAGCTCACTCAGGACCACGTCCAACATAACTGTTTATTATTTATTTAACTTTTTTTCACTACTTTCTTTCACATGATTATTTTTTCATCTTAGTATATGCTTTATTTTGTAATTTTTGTTTGAAATTATATTTATGTACAATATGTATAACCACACGAGAAGTGTGGATTGCACCAACCTCCCCACGTTCTGGAATAAAAAAATATTATTATTATTTACCAAATTTGACGGCCTCCATGGTCGAGGGGTAAAGCTCTCGACTACGAATCCGAAGGTCGCGGGTTCAAATCCCGGCGTGCGGAAGTAATTTTTATTTAATTAATTTGTGTTTTTTCACAATTAATTCATTTAAAAATAATATATACTATATTTGCGCACGTTCCAGAGTGGAAGATACTTTCAGTATCGCCCTGGTGAAAGACCACCATTCAGAATTGAAACGTTGCTTGAAATGGCTTTTAGCCGTGTTTGGTGACCAGATCTGAATAGCCAGGTATTTACCCCTTTTCCCCACCTTCCTCTCCCCCTTCTCCTTCCCCTCCCCAATACCTTCAGCCTCACAACATTCCCCAATTGGGAATGCCATAGTCTCACTGGCTCCAGACGGTTAGGAGCAGTTTGGGACTCTTGTAAGGTATTCATATAAAAAAAATAAAATAAAAAATAACTAGTTAATGCAAAGGTTTTTCAATAATTTGCAACCCCTACGTACAGCTAACAACCCTTTGAGTGACGGGTGTGATTGGCGAGCGGTGCACTGTTCGGTTTACTTTAGTACTTACGCAGTGCGATACTCGTATGTCTGCCGGGATGATGAAAAACTTTACTAAAATCTATTCGAGCATGAATGTAATATATTTCAAAAGCACTTATTAAGTCGTGCTGTGAGCCTCGTCACACTCAGCGATGATAATTTTTCACAAAGTAAATTGAAGATTTTTTTAAATGCACGGTGTGATGTGAGATGATTAATTGTTTTTGAACATTTACAGAGTATTATCATGATAATGTTTATGAAAATAGTATTAATGTTTACAGGACGCATAGTTTTGGTTTAGTTTTCAGTTAGAGATGCTAAGTTAGGGAAATAGAACATAAAGCATAATGTAAGATACAGACAGAAAAGAAAAGGTAAATACAAATAAAGCGTCTTATAACATTTATAATAACACCATAAGGTATAATAAATATAAAACATAATACAAGATAGAGAAAGAGGAATCAAATTTAGCATATGTTAAGGGCATTTTTAAAACTAAAAAAAACGCTTTAAGCAAGTAATGCTTTTAAATACAGTATACGAGTATACGGAATATGGAATAGAATAAATTTAATTGTAAGTTTAAGGCTGATTTACCCCAAAGAAATTTATAAAAATACTGTATGTGTTACAATAAATAATTATATTTTTGTAAGTTTCTTTGAGGAATTCAGCCTTAAACCTAGAAAAATAGTTTATTCAATTTCTTATTCCGCATGTACACCCACCAACCAACAATTCATCTTAACATTTAAAAGAATTAATTTCTAAAATGGTTTTTCTTTATATTTAAATTAACGCCATCAAGCGCGTAGCATTATAATAATAATAATAATAATAATGTTTTATTTCAGCAGAACAAAGCGGTGAGTGCAATACTCTGTCTGCCATATAAAAAGAATACATTTTAAGAATAGAAAATTACACACTGTAGAAATATAATATAAAAACATAAAATAAAATAAAATTATTTAAAAAAATAAATAAAAAAAATTTAAAAAAAAAAATTTAAAAAAATAAATAAAAAAAATAAATAAATAAATAAAAAAAATTTAAAAAAAAAATATTAAAAAAAATTTTTAAAAAAATAAAAATAAAAAATAAAAAATTATAATCATGATTCGAATGCTCTTAACTGTCCCTTTACGGTTACCTGAGCCAAAATTGTTGCTCCTAACGTATTAATATTTAATTTTATTTTAAAACCCTAAGATGTATTTTGCAGTATAATCAACCATAATTATAACTGTTGAAAGATTGTATTATTATTTTTGGCTTAAAAAGCAATATTGTTACGAATTTGTATGGCGAAACTCGGAGTCCCGCACCGTAGATGGCGTTATAATTTGACACCGTAAAGGAAATGTTAGTGTTCTAGAACTGATGATTATCAAACGAAAGTTTTGTTACCTACATAATGTAGATAATACTTACATAAAAAAAAACACAATCAAATGCTAAGGAAACGCTTATAAAATAGACTACTAAGGGCAAGTCATTCGATGGCAAGGCTGTATTAATTCCCATATTTTAACACAAGGAGCTTTCAACCCTATCATTACACTCATAGACCACACCCCCTTAACTGTCATTTTTTTTTCATTCTTAAAAGAGAGATCCCGCAATGTTTGGGCAGAGTATTGGCACAATACTAGTCAATCCAAGGGAGCTTACTGTGCCTTAATTCAAATGGGTATCCCATCAAAACGGTGGTTTCAACAATTCACCCATTCTTCCAAAAAATAAATTGCATATCCTATTCGAATGATAATTGGACATTCCTCCGTTACCTGTCACATTTTTTAAATTTACGTGTTTGACTCCCCAGATTCCACTTTCTGTGGTCTAGAAGTGGGAACATTAAACCACTTAGTTTTTGGTTGTCTGTCTCTAAACAAATATCCTCTCTTCTATCAAGCCCTGTCTAAAATTTCCTCCCCTTCATTCAACATCTCATCTCTTCTAAGTCGGAACTCGACTCCAATCTTCCATATAATTTTGAAAATTTTCCCATTTATATTACATTAATATGTAAATTAACCTTCCCTCTCTCAAAAATTTGAAATGATGGGCAAGAACACCCTTGAAGGGTAAAAGTCAGAACAATTTAAGAAAAAAAAAAAAAAAACTTTAAATATGCCTTCGAAATGATGTTGATGATCGTTTTCGTCATTTAATAATAATAATAATACTTGGACGATTTATATAGCGCCGTTTTTGTGAAAAATCACCTCAAGCATTTAATGTTACAATTGAAAAGATTGACAATGGTGTTAGCCGAAACCTCTTCAGTTTCACAATCCAACACATAGACTCGTATATAAGTGAATATATTATTACATTTATGGTACGGGGTAAGTCTACCATTGACCGTGGGTGAGGGGACAGGTGAGTGGCGTGGTGGAGAGGGGGAGGGAGGATGGGGGTTGTCTGGTTGTCTGGTTGTCATGGCAGCCGACAGACGCACTGATTGAAAAAGCGGGAAGTGAAAATCAACGAGGAAGAATTTCATTTTGCGCCAATAAGGGTAGGTATTTTAAAAGGGATATTTCATTATGGACTTTATTTAAGCTTTTAGTGATTCAGAGCAAATTAAATTTTCACCAAAGAATATGCGCGATAGGGAGAAGTTTTAATAAAAATATGCACTTTCACGTGGATTTTTCGACTTTAATTGTGATTGTACCAAGTTAAATTGTTATTCAAATTGATCTTACGTAGGTACTACCTGGAATAATTTTGAAAAAGTTAGGTTTTAGAATAAAATCTAAGTACCCCTTATGTAACCCAATCGAAGTTAATCAACCATAAAACAACCTCAAGTTTTCACAGTGATTTTTTTAAATACGTAAGCAGGAACAAAACAAATTAGGTTTTCTCCTACAACGGAAATTCACGTAATTTACAAATGTATCATGAGAACAGAACTTTTAGAATTTCTAGAAAATACCGAATATTATCGAAGATATAAACCGTCAAAATGTTGATAATCTCGTCGGCCGGCCGATAAGCGAGTGACGACACGGTTTATAAAATGACTTGCGCGGTCATAGATTCCATAGGCGTGGGAGTATTCGTTACTGCCATTCGAATTGTGATTTCTACTGAATTGTGATTCGTGACGTCACGGGTATACGTTTTTCCCAAGTTCGCTTTGAAAGCTCATACCTTTGAGATATCGAAATAATAATTCTGACGTTAAATAGGAAAATCTTTAAATAGGAAAAAAATTAGAAGACAAAATTTTGCATGTCTATCATTTTAGATATTTAACTAATTTTGTTGCTCTACATCTAAAATATTTTTTAATATTTTGAATTTGATTTGAATACCGCATAAAAGTCCACAATACTCCTGTCAGTGAGAGTATGGCAAACTTAATTTGTTTATATTACATTCGAGAAGATTTAAAAACATTGTCCTAATCCTAACCCTAAAATTTTTGTTTTTAATTCAACACACTTTATTATGTTCATAATTTGACAAATAAAATTTCATCAAAGATGTGTTAGTATGTAGTAATTTACCGGGTAGTTTTTTTTTAAATCTACCTAGAGACATCCACTTTAAATTCCTTCCAACGTAATATGACGTAATTGAAACTATGCTTGAAAAGATTCGACGTTTAATTATATCAATGGCCCAGAATTAAACTGCAGCAAGTCCGGAAAACCATAAATTACAACATGGGAATCAAAATGTTCGTCAAAAGGAGCTCTTGCCAGTTTTAAATAGGAATAAAAACAATAAAAAATGTTTATTTATTTATTTCAAATAAGATAACTCTTATGACTTATCTCAGTTCAACTCATTATGGGACTGTTAGTTGTTGGTAGATGATATTAGGGTTTCAAAGCAAATATGAATATGAAAATGTTAAAAAATGGAAAAGAAAACAAACAAACAAACAAACAAACAAATGTACATAAATAAATAATGCAAAATTTTTTCATTTTTATATAAATCTCTTTGGAATTGCTTCCATTTGAAATCGTCATTGTCTGATGAACTTCAATTTGGAACAGAAAGAACAATGGAACTATTAAAATTTGACATTTTTCGAAACGTATTTTTCGAAATGTATTTTTCGAAACATATTATAAATATACAGACAGATTTTGACTTGTTGCAGTTTAATACCGGGACGTCGTTATTATTATGCAATTAATTTTAATGTTTTATTGAAGCTTATGAACCTCAAAGTAATATTTAATCATTGAAGAAGATAATATTAACAAATCTCAGTGGAATATAAAACTGAAAAATACTTTTCATTTTCTGTATATTTTTCTGTTTCATATTTCATTGAGATTTGTTAATATTGTCTTTTTCAATGATTAAATATTATTATGATTACTCAACAGAGAAAATAATGCATAGAGATCCCCTAACACGCAAGGGGAAGAAAACCAAAATAAGGGGGGGGCTAGGGGCGAGCTGGGCGTGCGGACAATTTAAGCAAACCAGCAAATAAGTAAAAAGGTTCGGCTTGTTTCCAAAAATCGAATATTTTCTTAGAGTATTTAGTTTGACCCTTTTTATAAATGTTTTGTAATTTGGTTACCGCAGTCAAAATCACTCGAAACAATCTTTAGCCGTCGAAATGGTTCATGGGGTAAATCTATTAATTCTGACGTCAGTGGTGTACTCAATAGTAAATCAATTGAGTTTTCATAAAACTTTTCGCATGAAAATCCATAATTAATATAATTAAATATTATAATTTATAATTAAATTGGGTTTTATTTATTATAATTCATATAAAGGATTCGTCGAAAAAGCTTTTAAAAATGAGGTCAAGTTGTAAAAAGAAAAATCATATAAATAAAACAAAGTATTTAAGATATTTATTAGATAATATATATAATGTACAAAAAATATGGAGGGTATGTATCCTTTGTCGAAAGGTACAAGGGTTGCTCTTGATGCCAACCTAAGCATTCGAAAACAAGTACTGCATTGTGTGTATAGGAAGTACCAACCTAAACACATTAAATTATTTCAAATTCAATTCCGGGTTTTGTCCTTTCCCTTTGAGCAAGCTCGGGCTTCGTGTCTGGATACCAAGGGCATACATGTGTGCGCGCATTTTCCAATAAAGCTGTCAGCTACGGGAGAAATAAATTATTCCAGCGCGCACGCGAGCATGCCCCTAACAGAATTTCCATCGAACGAATATGTGTGAACGGAGCTTTATTTTCCCTTTGATGGAAATTCTCTAGACCTTTTTGCACTCTCTATGTTGGAATTTTTGACGTGAATCCACAAAAGAAGGAAATTGTGAAAATTCAAAATAAATTTATCATTTTCGTAATAAAATATTTATTCGTAAATTTGGTGATTATTCAACAATAGTTTCTTTGGTAGGTTTTTTCATTCCCTTTTCCATCCACCCACTCTACATGTCAAAATCATCATCTTGTTCTTACGTTTACATCGGCCAAGCAAAATATTATATAAAATAGTAATACGTAATAATATTAATAATAAAAATCATACACAAAATATTATTAATATTTTATAATAAAATATAATATCGTTCAGGTTTTAACCGCACATGTTCCTCATTTACGCCTTAATGTCACACATCATAGATACTCTCAGTATCGACATGGTGAATGACCACTATTCAGAATTAAAGCGTCGCTGGAAATAGTTTTATCCGTGTTTGGTGATAGCCAGGTATTACCCAACCTTCCTCTTATCCATCTCCTTCCCTGCCCCCACTCCATTCAGCCTCATAACATACCCACTCAAGGATGCTATAGACCCACTGGCTCCGGGAGCTATGAATCTTGTGCGGTATACACATAGAAAAATTAAAAAAAAATTCATTCCATCCTGCTAGCCTTGCTTCCTATAAGATTTTTTATCATCAACTAGGCATTTCATAAATTTAGTCATCCATCAGGCGTCGCCCATCACTGAACAAGCAAACATTTTCCGCTTATAATAATGGTAGTAGGAGAAGTTATAATATTGTCAGGTTTTTAGTAATACGGGAATTTGTGTATCGCATAAAAAAAAAACGAATCAAAAATTTTCACCCTTCATTTTACGTATTTTAAATATATTTTTTCTCTGAAAACATTTACATTATTTATTCCAAAATATAATAATAGCACAGTTTCATAAATTTTAGACAATCTTCCTGAGATACTAAAATTAGTTCCGGACTTATATTTCCTTCTCGTTCATACAAAAATTGACCTTGGCCACTGTGTAATATTTTACGTTAGGACGAAAATTTAAACTTGTTTTTCGTTTCGTCGCCTGAGCGGACAATTAAACGAAATACAACCTGTTAGCAAAGATTCACAATAAAAGCCTCCAAAAAAACGGTGTTCCATTTGTTAAACCCGGATTAACAAACCGTATTGTATACGCGCTTATTATATTACGATTATTAAACCTTCGCGGATTCGGCAACCCGTTCACAAAATACTAATAAATGCATACAACTAGTGGCGGCATTTGTGCACTGAAGTCCCATAAAAAAAGATAAGAAAAGAAAACAATCTTGTACTACTATTTTACCACACTCTTAACAGTGCGCCATTTAAATTCCGTGCTAGAAATTCATCCGTCCGAAATGAATTCCATATGTGCGTTATGGATTTCGCACGCATATGACTCTCTGTCCTAAGAAAAGATCGTACAAAACGTACTACAGCCTACAGCGGGAGACGGGTCAACCTTGGTAATTTACAAGCAGCCGGGCGCGCAGCGACTATGGGAATGGTTAATTCCAAATTTGTACATAATGCAACAATTTTTTTTGTGATTATCTTGTTTTAAGTTGATATTAAAATAAGTTAATAACTGTAGATGTTACTTTTTTCCGTATTTCTCGAATTTGCTAGCATTGGAAATTATATATAAAAAAAAACTAACTGTTCTTACGTAAATCGTGATTCTCGCATAATTTATTTTTCATATTTTACACATTACAATTAAGGATTCGTCGAATCTTATCTCGGTGCTAGGTTGTGATGAAATTTAATCATTGTTGTTGTGATGTGATAAAATTCCTTCAGACTTAGGGAAAAAAAAAATATATATATATATATATAAACATGGAATACCAACATACGATTTTCTCATATTTCTAGTGGATTTTTCGCTGGAAAACCCATGCATTGAACTCATAAGAAGCAATATTTACTGGTTTTACTGATATTCTGGGGGAAAAGGGTATTCTTGTATCCAATCGAAGAGAGTTTTTTTCCCTTCATTAATATTCGATTGAATCCCACTGAGATATGCCACGAACCGCCTCGGCCTCGTGTTCTAGGTGGTTTTGATACAACATCCTTGTTTTTACAAAGAATATTTTTTACGACGACATGAAAATAATATTAAAAAAGTCACATGAATTAAACATAAAATCGGAAAAAAGAGACATAATTTATATTGAAATTGAGATTTTTTTTTTAAATTGTTAATAGTTGTGTCCTCGGCGTAGTCCATTCGACGAAGGTTTGTAATCTATAGCTAAAGGCACCGGATTTTAATTTTTGCTCAAAGCGTGATTATAATTAGCTTACTTGGAAATTAATGATGTTAAAATTACGTTTGATACGATATAAGTTAATTTCGTTTCTCGGGTAGGAACCTAACGAGTGTATTCCGTTTCGTACAAAGGATTCGTGATAAATCTAATTGCCCCAGTTTCAAAACATGTCAGTGAAATAAATAATTATTTTAATCCACGTGTATTTCTGAAGTATTATAAACTTGGTATGACGTAGAACTGATGTACTATGACTTTTGACGATTTTAATTTTAACTGATAATATTTAAAAACGTATGATATTCTACAAATGAGTTGTTTTGTAATGTGTTATTAACAGAGCGATGGTCAATTTTTAACAACAAAAAAACTAAACTATGTAATGTACTGATCATTTAATTTCTTGGAATAACTTTTAGAAGCTAATAACTACCATTATTATATTTAATCATTGAAGTTAATATTAACAAATCTGAAATGAAAAATGAAACACAAAGACAGAGAAAAATAAATAAATTTATAAGCCGCAATAAGTTATTCCATTAAATTGAATATTATTTCTAAACTTTTAGAAAAGTCAATAAATGTCCAATATAAATTAAAAATCGGATAGGTATATCCGAGACATTATCTAGATTGCAAATATATTTGGAAAGAACTTTGCAATCATACAAAAATACAGCAGCCATAAATATGTGAAATAAGTGAGGATAATATTAATAAACCTAAAATTAAAATACGGTATCAACAAAAATAACGCAAAATTATTAGGTCTTATTAGCTCAGTGTTAGAGCGTTGTCCCGGTAAGACAGAGGTCCTGGGGTCGATTCCCAGAAGCGACCGTAGCCTTTTTTTATTTTCATATTTCATACGGTATTTGTTAATATTATCTTCAGTGATTAAATGTTCTGTTTGTTTTACAGGTATTTCAATGGAGCCTATTCCACTGGGGATTACAAATGGGGAATGCCATAGTCCTATATCGCACTGTAGCTATAACACATTAAAATACATGTTAATCACCTTAATTTACCGACCTAAAATAATATTCAATATTGAAATAGTACTTTAGTAGAATAACTATGTAGTTACAGTATGAAGTAACGGGGTAATAGTTCGAGGTAAAACATATTCCTAAATCTTAAATTCAACATATTATACGCGTATCAGTCAGTATTTTCAAAGGTCACTTCAGGATGTAGGCGTAAGGGAGTAGGCATCATTTTTGTACAATTTGTTTTCCATCCCTTGGAATACTATTTAATAATACTCCGAATCACTGAACAGAAAACCCATAAAAGTATCATATTCTATTCTATAAAGTCACCAATTCCCTAGACAGGCCAATGGAATTGATTATATATTATTATCTGCTCAAGAAAGAATATCGCTCTACGAAAACGTTTAATTAATTTCACCAAAGTAGGATAAAATTAGCCTCACTGCGGACACGCGGAAATATCCGCAAAACACTCCCATCATTTCATCTCTTCAGTGCTTCGAATGGATCATGTCTGGAATCATCTCCGGTTGCCATGAAAACCCTGTTGCTAAGACGCTGTTGATCAGACAGACTCGTACCGATATGAGATCATATTACAAATTATGTTTACTTGATATAACGAATGGTTAACTATAAACTCTAGTCAATTGTATGTTATTTTAACATTAAAACTAAATGCCTAAGGTTACAGTGAAACATTCATTTGTTTAGATTTAACCCTTAGTTTAGGGACGGTTATTTCAGCATGGAACACGACCTTTTCAGTAGACTGAAACGTGTAAATATTACTAGTGAAGCCTTTGCAAAAGAAATGTAACAGTTCAAATTGGTATTTAAATTTATTTCTGTAGCACACCTCAATCTGACTAACAAAAGTGAGTATGTTATAGAGTGTAGGATACTCGCAGTATCGCCCACTTTTTAAAATAGGGATACCATAATTCCACTGGCTACGGGCATTTGAAACTCTTGTCTTATCATTAAAAAAAATGTCAACATGTAAGAATTTTGTACTGGGAATTGTGTTCACACTCCTAAACAAGAATATTGGAAAACGGCTGGGAGTCCTTCATCCTTTAATGGATTGAAGTTTGGATGATACAAAATATATTAAGCCTTCTACTTAATCAAAATGATTGCGTTGAAAACGACTTTATAAAAACATAATAATATTTACATCAACCGTATAAATTTCTCATTTTAAAAATTTCGAGATCTGTGGGCGTTCAAGAAGCTTGACAAGTGTAAACATTTTTTCGCCTTGCAAGAATTTTATCCTCCGTTTCATTTTTTTTTATTTACACATCATCGTAATACGCGTATTGAAGATGGCAAAAATATTTAAAAAAAAATTATGTTAAGCAAACAAAGAATGTTATTAATTTTTTTTTTAAATTAAAGGGCAAAAAATGTTTTATATAAGGGGTGAAGTATTGCAACAGCGCTCTGTTTTTCGCTAATTCACCCCTTTCAAATAAGAAGCCTGCACGAATCACGAACACAGCAAAAAGCACAACAGCAAAAAAAACTCTCGCGTCGGTAAAATATTACTGACCTAGGTATACGCGGAGTGTATTGAAGGCTTTCATAAAATTGGGGGAAAGATGCGTAGATACTTAGTTACCCTTTATTACCATTATTTTTCTGCATATACGCAAAGATGTACATTGATATCATTAAATTATTATTCGTATTATTGAATCATCTTCTTTGTTGCAACTCGTTCAGTTAAAGATTCCTTGCCGTGAATTGTTTTTCCTCAATCAACACTTTACTAATTATGGTGATTTCGTTCGAAGTTTAGGAAGTGGATCCAGATTTCCCTAATCGAAAAAAACAAATACGGAATGCTGAGTGTGTAATACTAATAATAATAATAATAATAATAATAATAATAATACCCAATGGGTACTTCTCTAGATTGCTCTGCCCAATGCCATTACAATGTCACTGGGAAATAATTGTATTATTGAGTAATTTGCTTGTACTCGTACTTTTAAATGAAATGTTATTTCTACATTATTAATATTACTTGCAGTGTAATGGAAACACTTTTTCATCACACAAGCTGGCATTTTGGCACTTTTCTGCTAGAGATAGCACACGACTTCACGCGACGCGTGCCAGTTTAATACTAAATCAAAATACGGCAATTACCGTATCTTTTGCTTGCCACTTTGTGAGCTCTACAACGTGTCTATGTTTGTTTGTAATGTCATTGGGTGTTGTAATTTAAAATCTTTTAAACGATCGCAGCACGCTCAATTTTTGTCTGCTATTATAAATATGTTAGCAGCTTTAAGTCACTGGGTATTTACTGAAGTCTACTCGTAACGTTAATATGAAAATGTACTATATAGTAATAGCAATTAAATGCGAAATTACCTGGCCACATATTCCTGCACTTGACAGCCTGGCAGATCAGCCACAAGCGACACCTATAACTGTCAGATAACCTTCAATGTCTAAGTCGAAGGCCATTGTATTTCAGCTGCTCACTTGGATCAGTCGTTCCTATGTTCCTGTGTCAAATATTACTCATAATTTCTATCCATTATATAAATCAGCTCTTTATAATAAATCTCCTTCTGAAAATTAGGGTGCGTTCGGATTATTATTAAGGCGAAACGATGATTCGCGCTCACAGATGGCGCTAATTCTAATATTTTAAGTAATCCTTTTAAATATTGAGATGAATTGTTTATTGGCGGGGGTACACACGGAATATTGGATGGAATCAATCATTAATGTAAGTTTAAAGTTCAAGTCGCCCAAGAAACTTATAAAAATACTGTATTACAATAATAAAAATAAATAGCTTTAAATTTACAATAAAAATTATTTCATTTCGTATTCCGCTTGTACACTCGCCAATAAACCATTCGATTCAATATTTAAAAGCATTAAGTGCTAAAAGTGTTTTTTCATTCTAAAATATTTAAATTTATGCCATCTGTGATCGCGTGTTACGTTTCGTTTAGCCTTAATATACACCTCCCATTTCCTCCAATAAGCCAATGTCAATTCAATAAACTCAGTCGACCATTCTGCTAAGTAAACTTAATCCGATCCTTATTGACTCCTAAAACCACATTTTAGATTTTAGACAAATCTTTCCCAGTTAAAAAACAAACCAAAAAATATTTACATTTTTTATTAATATTTTGTAGTTTCTTCTTTCTATCATAGTATTGACAGGAGTCGAATATTCCTTCCCCTAAAGTAGGTACGTTAAGGGTAGGTCTACGTTTCGTAGTGGTGGGTGGATTCTGCCAGTAGTAGAAGCCGTCTAGTCTGGGGGTAAAATAATTGCATTCATTCGTACTTCAAAAGAAAAGTACTCATTTGATTCTATGGAATTAAAATGATTTATCTTTAAGCCGGACATCGGTGGAGAATTTTATAATAGTGGATTTTCATGAAACCACCGTTTGACTCTGTGTACAGAAGAGTTCACTGATTAATTAGTCTTGAACTAGAGCAGAGGTTCCTAACCTTTTTGGACCCATAGTCAACTTTCAAGTATATTTTTGCAGCGTACTTTAGGTTTCAGATTTATCATTGAACCTTCAACTAGAAAATGCATTTCTAGTTGGTATCAGAAATTTGAGCAGACTGGATTCCACCCACCTGAACCCCCCTCGTGCATCAGAGGAGAACGTGTGAAATTGAGTCCATCATTCCGAATAACCCTTGGTTATTCAATAAATAGGGATTTTCTAATTTCAAGTGCTTCTAAATTATCTAATGTCTGCCTTTATTATTACGGTGAAGAATTTGAACCCCTGTAATTTTTATAAAGGTACAAGGGTTCCTGCTCCCCACTCTAACACCTAAATATTCACGTATATCTGTTATTATTTTGTATCTAAGTTTAGTCTCAACCATTAGAGTGCGGCCCAGTGCCATCGCGCTGTAATCTTTAGTTATGTAAATTGCGACGCAGCGTTATAGCGCTGCAATTTTCCGGGTGCTTTTTGTCGTCCTCCGGAGAGCACGTGTTCAATTTGAGCGTGGTATATTGCGGTTGGCGCGTGTATCGATAACTGTATTTATTGTTTATCCTGTTAAAATAAATACATCCTAAAGTGAATCGATATTTTTCACCATGTCGGAAGTTAGTTCTATTGCGGGTGATCGTAATGTATCAAATGACAGCGGTACTACGGACGATGAGACCTTTGTTCCCATAAATGAATGTGTGCAGTAAACTAAATGAGATAAATTGATCCAATCTCATATGCGCTTACTATAAAAAGGGAATACATGGACCGCGGGAAAACACAATTGTGAAGTGAAACAATCTTATATTTTTGTATTTTTTAATATTTTTTGTAGTTGTAAATGTGTAATTTTTTTTTAATTAGAACTATAATATTCGTAAAATTTCATTCTTTACTTGTATAATAAAAAAATATCATTAAAATTGATTGGTATTTGTTCAAGTTATTGCATTTTTATTGAATACCATACTTTTTTTTATTTAAAAACACAGAATATCTGTAGCAATTTATATACGAGTACATACTTGCAAAATAAGCATAGCACTAAAACGGTTAATATAGTCCTGGCTCCTGGCGAAGGAAGGGTACCTCCGAAACCGGTCGATCATTATATTACATTGAAGTGGTTTAAATCAAATGTATGTGTTTATATTATAATTAAGGCAAGCCACAAAGTAAATGCTTTTAACGATATGTGTTTAATAAGTTAAGATAGTATCAACAAATGAAACAGATAATGTAACGGTCGCAACTGAAATTTGTACCCAGTACTTGGTAGTTGTTAATATTATCTTAATCAGTGATTTAATATTACAATATGGTTTATAAGATTCAACAAGTTATCCCTAAATCAAATATGTATGTTATATTTGACTCTAAACTAACTTTCACGGCAATTTGTACATAAAAAACATATAGTATATTTCCTTGGAAGGCTTAGAATATTGTTTTTATAGTGGCTTCACATTTAGACTGCTCTACGTTATTATATTCGGTTAATGAAGGAAACCTGAACTAGCTAGAAGTTATTCAAAGCGGAGCCATGAGATGTATTCTAAGAAAAGTCAAATAATTCTTTTTAATAAATCAAAGGTAGTAGAGCTTAGTTGGAACCCAATAAAAAAAGACTGCCATTGTGTTAAGACGGAGAGTACAAAGGTATGATTTTCGGAAATATGGTGATATTATTAAGCAATATGATAAATGTTATATTTTTATGAAATATTCATTTTTAATTTTTTTATTTCATTTACGTAAGCCTAGTATTTTAAAAATACAAATCAGATAATCCCTTTATTTTGTGACCCTTCATCTCGTATATTTTTTATTCTTTGTTTGCCAATCTCCGCTGTTTCTGTTAAGTTAATTACTATTACTATTATTATTATTGTTATTATTATTATTATTATTAATATTATTATTATTATTATAATCATCATCATCATCATCATCATCATCATCATCATCATCATCATCATCATCATCATCATCATCATCATCATCATCATCATCATCATCATCATCATCATCGTCATCGTCATCGTCATCATCATCATCATCATCATCATCATCATCATCATCATCATCATCATCATCATCATCATCATCATCATCATCATCATCATCATCATCATCATCATCATCATCATCATCATCGTCATCATCATCGTCATCATCATCGTCATCATCATCATCATCATCATCATCATCATCATCATCATCATCATCATCATCATCATCATCATCATCATCATCATCATCATCATCATCATCATCATCATCATCATCATCATCATCATCATCATCATCATCATCATCATCATCATCATCATCATCATCATCATCATCATCATCATCATCATCATCATCATCATCATCATCATCATCATCATCATCATCATCATCATCATCATCATCATCATCATCATCATCATCATCATCATCATCATCATCATCATCATCATCATCATCATCATCATCATCATCATCGTCATCATCATCATCATCATCATCATCATCATCATCATCATCATCATCATTATTAATTTTTTATTTATTATTATTCAAATAGAATCCAATCGGAAAAACGATTGTTTTGGAAATTGACAACAGAGCTCCCCGTGTAGCAAATAATTGACTTTCTGGGGGTCTGATTTCTGGCTTAATATAAACATTTAAAATTTTCAATAACCGAATCATCTACTATTTTACAATATTAGAAAATTAAAAAAAAAAACAATTAGATTACCACACATGCAAAAACTGAACTGCTTAATGTATGGATGACTGAAAATGGTTACTATGAGATGCCTGAATGTGTGAGAAGTGAAGTGAGTGTTGTAATAAATAAATGTTATGGTTACTGTGTAAATATTAAACGATTAAATTGATAAATACCATGTACATATTATATTATTATATACAAACTTTGTTATATAATAATTATTATATTTAAAAAAATTGTAAATATACTTTACTTCATTTTCTGAAGCATTTCCTGACGGGCGTCAAAAGTCAGAGTTAATCATCTTATAAAGGTAGTACGCGTCATTCTCACTGGAAATATTCATTTCTACCAAGTGCAAATTGCATCTCAATTAGCATTTTCAAACATTTCCCGCTGCTATCAAACAAATTTACGCGACGTCGCTCGCAATTTATCCCCTTTTACTGGGTATGAATTATTTGTAAACAGCTCCACCCTTCGTCTGTCTGGTAGCTGCCAACTCCCACACCCCTGCAGCCTACCCCAACATCTACTCCAACAGTCCGCCCCAACAACCTGCACTGTCTGCAGCGAAACCTCAATCAAATATGGCGATGCAATTAACGGGATTATTATTTATTCAGACGAAAGTTGGCTGGACATGTTCATACTACAAATACGTAGATACAAAAAAGTTAGCACAGGGTATGGTATCTAAGGGAATTACTGAGACAGTTTGGGGGGGATATAACGTAGTAAAGTATTTATGGCATAAAATGACAGAAAACTTGAAACAATTGACAACTAGGAACACAGAACGATACGCGGCGACTCCTTGACGCATACGAGTCTAACTGGTGTGTAATCAGCTACATTTAGTAACAGAACGGTTTACATGTGTACACAACTAAATTCTGTTTTCCTGTTGGATTTTTGTTTTTTTAAATAGACATCTCATCTGTATTCGTTATAGGCGTTATAGACTTCAAAGTACCTCATCGACAAACTCGGCAAAATATATTATTCTGTAACAATAATTCTGGGACTAACTACCAAACACATGCACCCATTTCTCGCCTACATACACTTGGTAACAAATTCACTTCTGCTATAGATATATTTAATATAAGTTTACCCATGTTTAAAAGATATATGAATGATATTTTTATGGTGCAACGAGCATCGCATAAGAGCTACTATTAATTTATGTTTTTTATACTACCTTCTTAGTTATTTTTACGTAACAAATTCACTACAATTAAGATGTATTCTAGTTTCTCGTTCATATGCGAGGATTATTATGGTTCCGGTTCCGGGTTCCGCCCGTCATCGCGCAGTTTGGCTCGCCAGAAAAAGACCGGCATTGGTACCGATAGATTTTGTGTGTAAACGGTAGAGCGACTTGCCTTTGACAATGGCCGCCTGCGTTTAGCTTAGGCATCATCACGCTTACCTCGCATTTGGACTGTAAACTCTTTGTCCTTGTGAGACACCGCTGAACATAGCAATCTAACTAGTAATGTCAATAACCATTGTTAAACTCCAGGTGACCTATTAAATGCTAGCCACATGAGTTTGTGTGTGCCCCTGCATTATGCATCTACGATGGTAAAAAGTTTATCTCGACGCCATTGACCGTGTAAGCTGTATCTAACCCCTTATTAACTGTGCCGATATAATTATTTGCCTCCCGTAAACGCCCGATTTAGTTCCCGAGAGAGAGAGAGACTGAGTATACAATAGTTAGGATGTGCTTTTAGGTTAAATCGATCATATGTTCTGATGTAAATATAATGTGTTCCCTCTCTCAATAAACCCTATACTGAAAACTGGACTCTTTCATTTGAATGGTATGAGAGCCTCTTGTTTCCCTTGACCAGATATGAGGCGGAAAGCCGATCCACGATCCAGAGAGACGGAGTCACTACTCTACACTACTGAGCTATTCGAGGGGAACTGAGAGTCGGCCGTCCCAACGGCTACCCTCCAGGTGACCATAAATTCCTTTTTCTTATGTGATCTCCCCCGTCTGGGCCCTCACACTGGCGCCCCACGTCACATTATCTACAATCCAAAAACTTGTTCCTCTTTCTTTCTATGTATAATGTACCATATTATGTATTATGCGATTTCATACATTTTTACGTCATCCGACATATAAAAAACGCGTTGATTTCTTTTTTTTTCACAATGTCGCACTCATATAATATTATATTATTCACTTGTATATTATGTATCATGTAGATCAGGCTATTACTATTTTTATTTAAAAAAAAAGTATTATTACAAATTAAAAACCTTTCTCTTTATAACTTCTCTGTGTCATCCACTTTCCATTATTATACATACATATATATCATACATTTGTTACACTTATATACCAACTAAGTACCATGTTCTTTTTTTGTTAACTTAAAGCCTTTTTTTTTTCTTTCTGTACACAGAATCATTTAAATGTTAAAACATGTAAAAGCCCATCGGGCGTTTATAAATGAATAAATAAATAAAATATATATGGATTGGTCCTTTTTTCCTTGTTAGACTATAATATGCTTCATGGTAAAATTGCCATTCTTAACTCATTTCGCCTTTTTCGGACTTGTCTCCCCTTTCTATCGCACACAGAAAACGAGTTTTCAGTAAAATATTTTCAGATCATATTGATTTAAAAATGTTGGATGTGTCATTCTTGAGAAACGTACAATAGTTTTGAAAAACAATTCCTTTAGGGATTCTGTTGCTGTTAAGCACTGCCTTAAGTCCTGTTTTAATAGTTAAAGTGGGACTTTTAATTATTGTAAAGTGCCTTTGAGATGATTTTCAACATAAACGGCGGAATAAAATTGTTCCAGATGTGAATGACTATCTTGGATAACTTAACCTTGACTTTAATTTTTTAAGTTGATTAGCAAATTTTCGATAAACGTGTCATTTTTCCAAAATCATAATACGATCTGAATTGAGTTTACCTCACATACGCCTCAGTCTCCTCGGAGATTTAGATTAGAAATGAGGCTACTTTCATTCCACCCCTGTTAATCCATACGTCACAGCCATTTTTTTTTATTATTCCACGAATACGAAACAAAATATTTTAAATACATGCACAAAGGGTAACGATACAAAAAAAACATTTTCTCCCAAGACTTCTAACCGGTACGAAAAACATGTTTTCAGCAAAATTAGTATATTTTACATAAACAACCTGCGTATTTATTTTAACATTAAGTATAGATTTTTTGTTATAGTCAATGAGTACTTACTTTTCTGTTAAAAAAAATGTTTTTTAAAAGCGCTATTTGAAGGATTTGTTAAAGTTGTTAACCCAAATTTTCCCCTAGTATTTGAACAGTAGCTTCCTACGCAAGTTAAACAAGTAGGTACTTATCTGCTTGTTAACCTAGTACCTAACATTGTACCTACTTTGTTAACATAGTACCTGAATACATACTTGTTAACCCTGTACGCTGTTAACCCGTGGAAGTTCGCAAAATATTATTTGGACTGGAAATTAATTCTGATTTCCTGAATCACGAAGCTTCGGAAATAGAGCCTTCAGGTAGGTACTTACCGAAAAGTGTCTAATTACTGGTTTCCTGCTCTCAGCGGATACCCGCGGCGAACCTATTCTACTAACTTTCGAAGCGTAAATCATCAGAGTGCTGCAAATAAATTGTAGGAGTAATATGGATTTTTTTACGTTTGCTTACAGGAAGAGTTTTATAATTTTATGCATCTAAAAAACTTTATTCAAGTATGCAGACCTGTATGTTTGGGCATGTAAACCTATTAGTACGGTCATATCTAGACAGTTGATGAATAATTATTATTAATTGTTTTTATGTTTAACTCGTAGAACTCCATTTAAATTTTTATAAAAATTTAATGTAAATCAAATTTAATAATGTTATTATTAAGTTCTGCAAGTATTTTTAGTTTTTATTATTGTAACAGCTATTTGGCGTTTAAGGCCATTTCCAAACTGTGGTTTATCCACATTGTGACGACTTATTTATACGATTTAATTTACTCCCACTCCATTCTAATTTGGACGGGTTTTATAAATAATGATTTATTATCGGTAAATCCGATTTAGTTGTAAAACAATTAAAATTCTGAATTCTGTGAGGTTTTCAATTTTATAATGTATTTCCTCGTATTTTAACAGATAGTGTTTTCTTAATTGATTTATTTAAATGTGTTATATTGTTTTGATAATGTGAATATACTAAAAAGCGGTGAATATTTAATTTTCCTTACTTTATTAATTAATGTTATATTAGGATCATTCGTTCGTTTATTAATTTCTAAAAAATATATATATTTTATTATATATCCAGACAGGTTTCCACTAAAGCACTCAACATATAACAACGTTACAAGTTTAACAGAAAACATACTAATACCACAAAACAATTAAAAAAAATTTCAAAAAGCACCGTACAACATTTACACATTAAATTATATGAAAATCTTTCATGTTACATCAAACACATACGATCCACTTCTATTTAAATCATCACTAAAACATTCCTTCTGAACAAATGTCACCACCTCTCAAACCAGTGATGCACAACCTTTTTAGTCGGAAGTCCAATTTGGTTGACTTTGGAATCGGAGTATGGATTTAAAAAAAATGAGAATACAGTCCAAACGTCCGTATCCAGTAGGTATATACCTATTATTAACCAAACATGTTACTAGATTACCTTCCTAAAATATCGCATTTCCTGATAACTTGGGATGCCGTATCAAAATTTATTTTAAAAAAAGTTTTTATTCATTTATTTAATACAAACATACTATATGTTATACAATAATAGGATAGAACAGGAGTAGGTACATTATTTAGTTAATATTGCAAAAATAAAAGTAGAGACTGTATTTTACAGAAATACATATCACATACACACAGAGCTAATTATTTTTGCTTTGGTGCGGGATGGAGAAGTTTGGAATATGTCGAAAAGGTCTGCATAGGTACTAAGAATTCGGGGGGGGGCGCGCCAGTGGTGAGTTATGTTAATAGTTCATGCTGTGGTTTTCACAGTGGAAAATATGGTGGAGTCGAGTAGATATAACAGGGATACGGATATTTAAAGAAAACAATATATGTATCGGATAGATCATGACGTCCTAGGTTCAAATTGCCGCCGTTATCTTTTTCTTTTCTATGTCTTCTCAGTTTAAGGTTTCATTTCGAATGTTGTTAATATTATCTTTAATATTAGTTGTTTCACCCCAACTTATTGAAATATACCGTCAGGAATTCCACAAGGATCATACCTTGGACCCCTGTTGTTTATTGTGTATAATAATAATAACAATAATATTTGGATTACTTCTATAGCGCCGTTTTCGTGGGAAAATCACCTCAAGGGCGCGTAAATGATATAGCCAGTTGTTTCAAAAATTCCAATTTCCAAATATTTGCTGACGACACTGAAATTTACAAAAAAGTCACAAATATTAATGACAGTTTAGAATTGTAGGAGGCTTTCTTAAAAAATGAAATTGAAGAAGAAATTTTTGAAATGAAATAAAATTTTCAAATGATTTTTTTTGTTCTTTGTTTAGAGATAGTAGATCGCTGTCAAATCAATTATAGCACCCAAATGACAAGCAAAAATTCACAACTTCATAACTTTATTAAAAAAAAAATCCCTAGTAAGGCCGGTTATCAGCCAGTAAAGCATAAAAAAGTCATAGGGATCATAAAAGTAATTTATTATGTTCTTTCAATTTCACTACCTATTTACTACGTTTTTTTTTAATTTCATAAAACGGAAACTTCAACGGTTAATGCAACTAACTTAATTTACAAATAAAATGTATATTATATAACTGTATGTTTTCACAAATAAAATAAAATAGACTCACAATGAATTTTTTACACATACTGACAAATTGGTTACAGCACTTTTTGGAAACAGGATATTTTGCAAACAGACTCGCTTCTGTTGCGTAGCTATACTCGTATGTAGGGAAATTCATTTTGTCTGATTTAATATAGGCAATAACTGTCTCATTTTACTTAACCATACATTGTGGATTGAACATACCAAATATAGTTATTCCAACGATGTCTGTGGTGTGACGTAAACATATAAAAAAAATATCACCCAAAATAAATTCCCTTAAGGCCTATGTCATCTTTGGGGATTCTGTGTGTAAATTTTTTTTAACGAAAGGAAAGAGAGATAGTTCTGGGAAGGAAAACGGTATGAGAAGTGGGTAGGAATCGGGGGGTCAATGTGTCCAGTAGTGACGGACGTATTACTCCATCCCTTTCACTGCGGTGCAAGACAATGGGTCGAGAGAGTCCCGCTGGAGAGGTCAAGGGGTCTTCTTCAACCGGCCCCTCCCGATCCGGCTCACACGCAGTTGGTGGGCAGATGCATCCGCTGTCAAGACCTGGACAAACCTCACCCCATAAGCCCGGGCACCCCTGCTAAGTCACCGCAGTAGCAAACGATTTGGGGTGACCTACGGCAAAGGTGATAGTTATCCAGTGAATGGTTGAACACGAAACTGAGAATATTATCTGATCTGTTTGGTGAAGAATCTGTTTAATAACGGTTTTGGTTAGTGGTCAGTACGTGTTTATATAGAGAACGTTTAAGCGGGCGGAGAGCTTCATCAGACAGTCGCAACAAAAGTAACATAGATATTAGACAGCTAAAGCAAATTCAATATGAGTTTCAAATAAGAATTTTCGTTATGATATATAGTGGTACTGGCAGTGTATCCTATCAAACTTAATCTCGAGTTGGTAATGCAATGCCAAAAATGGTATCGTTGCTCGGTTCAGAAAACCAAATAAATTCCCATTTCGCATTCCTGTTTCATGAAGGCTAAGCAACATTCGCAGTAGTCATCGAATGAATAGGTAAATGTATACAAGTATAATTATATTATTTAATAAAAACCCAGCAGTTAGTACCAGGCATCGCCCGAGTTTAAACGCTCTTTTTTACGATGGAACGATGTTTGAAAATTATGGAACCAGCATTGTGGGTCTTGCGTATATTTTTTTACAGCTTAACGTACATTTTAAAGCTCCACAGCTCAGGACGGAAATTAAGTTGCACGCTGAAAATAGTTAAAATAAAAGTTTTTAATGTGAGAAAATCTGTGCAGAACACTAAGAAACTTACTGACAAATATTATGTTTAAAAATATATTCTTATATTCATATGGATCAACAAACGCTGATTCTGAATATACAAGTTTTATTATATGTAGTTATACGTAGAATTAATAAATATTTATATAAAACCGTAAAAGACTTAAACGCCCTATGATTGATTTGCGGGTTCTGACAGAACTAAGACCGCTTCCTCACGGGTCGGTCGACCGCGTGCATTAAGACGAACGCATTCGCTCGTGTTCCTGCGATTTCAGAATTTCATTGGCAGTCGTGTGTCTCTTTCTATCATCTATCAAGGGAGCGTGAGGCGGGGGGGAGACTCCACCCATACTGTCATAGCGACTAGCGAGGTGTTAGTTGTCGGCATGTCCGCATTACGAGTGGACGTTTGATGATAGACGCATGAAACAGAAAAACGTTTCACGCGTCTATATATTTGCATATATAGACGTGTGTCTATAGACTATAGCCTCGATTCCAAAGAGTATTTATTATTCATATTGTTTAAATTAGCTAAGCTTATATTATATTAGATTATAAGTTGAATACTAGTTTATTCTAAAAGTATTTGACTTATTCAACAACTTTCACCATTACAAAATATTCGAATTACTAACCAATCCAAATCCAATAAACGAACACTGCATTTGGAAAAAGATTTTTTTTCTTCATTTAATTGGGATTTGTACCCGCTTAGCCTTCGCTACGGGGTTACTATCAGGCAGTGGCGGCTCGTGACTTTTGAGTGAGCTAGAGTGCTAAGATTGAAGGGGAACGGCTGCGGTGCCTGTTTCATACAAAACTGAATTTTAGATTTCAGGCCAAAATACCCATCCAAACGGAATGATCTATGTTTTTAATTAAAGGTTTAGTAAATATCTAGTACGGATGAGAAGTATTTTATTTATTTTTGTTTTAATTTTTTAAGTATGTGCCATGAAAAAAAAACAATTTTACAAACGGCTTAGAAAATTATTTGTGGGTTTATCATACCTTTTAAAAGATATATCTCATTTGCTATGTAAGTATGATTACATAAATAAAAATTAAACATTAAAAAAAAAAGTATTTTTCGGGTCGATATTTTAAATTCTGTATGGCATATTTGTGTTCCATCGTAAATTTGTCGTTTTTAATTTAATTTAAAGTCCACCATAATGCTTATTTTCATATTTTAAATATAAAATTAATTTTATATTTCATTATATTTGTTTAAGTTTGTTCCGAACTTGCTAAATTTTGAGCAAAACCAACGTCGCATTAGTATCGCTGAGGAGTTGTTGAATGACGTCAACGACGATCCAAATTTTCTCAAAAGGGTCATAACTGGTGATGAAACGTGGGTATATGGTTATGACGTCGAAACCAAGGCCCAATGATCCCAATGGAATACTATATTTTTCAAAAGTAAAAAATCGAAGAACACATAAACGTGACTAACATTTCCAATTGTCAAAAACAAACCACTAATCCAAAATGGTTGATAATGCTAACATACGATAAACATATGTGTACCAACATAACAAAAAAATAGATAATCGAATGTACACAGCCCGCGAAAATTCAAAATTCACCTTTGCTTTTGAACAGACCTCGCATGTAGGTTACCGACATACCGACATATGCGCCTTTGGGGTGATTTTACCGACTTTGATTTTTCACAAAAACGGCGGTATACAAATCATCTCGATACATTTGCGAACATCTAACAACCTATAATAAATGTTGTTCTACATCTAAGGCTGCGTATATGGTAGACATGCGAGCCGAACTACGAACACGAAAACTCACATTTTCGATTTAAAATTTGTAAAGGAACGACAAAATGATTTTCTAAGCCATTATGTTTAGTGCAAAATGTGCAAGAAAATAGAATATGTACACTCCGAAGACCCGAAACTGAAAGTGTCTGTAAATACTGATGTCGTCGAAGGAGTAATATGCACAGGAAATGGAAATTCACAATGGTATAAAATTTTTGGTATTAAATATGCCAAATATGGGTCGTTCAACTTACACGAACATAGAACAATATTTCTATTTTTGAAACTGACAATACATGGTGGAATTCCATTATAATAATATAATAAAACACGCATAAAACTTAATTCCACTTTTATTTTATTTTACCATAACCGGTTTTAGCTTGTTAATAATAATAATTGGATGATATAGCGCCGTTTTTTGTGAAAAATCACCTCAAGGGCGCTGTACAAATATTTCTTAACTAATTATGTACAAACAGATACAGAAAAACATACTTACCTGGCAGGTCGCTTCAGATGAACACAGTTATATTAGAAAATTTATTTATAGAGATGATAGTTTTACATGGTTATTTGTTGCTCCTTTTCTATTGATGTTACATTTATTAGAAGATTGGTGGCACAAAAAGAGTTGGTATTTATTGAGATACTTATAATTTTTAGGACTGGAAAGTATTCATAAAATAACTCAAAATATCTATAAAATTACCTTAAAAAGCGTAAGAAGCTTTTAATAAATATTAACTTTTAATTTTTTATGTACACTTTGGTTATTTACAGTGTTGCGAGCTGTGGACGCATTTGCGCACCGATGCGTGGATTTTTTTATTTTATTTATTTAATGACTTTAGGTAAGTACTAACCGGCTAGCCTAGCTAAGCAATTTACAGGTGAATTTCTTCAATAAAATAAAGCCATCTTCAGACTGGAACTGGTAAAAACGGCGCTATACAAATCATCTGATTATTATGATTAATTATTTGACTAGAACTCTACGCCTTTAATTAAAATTCAATTTTCGAATTAATTGTTAACAATGAATTTAATTGAAGTACTTACCTAGATCGAATACTTTGAATAAAATCAAGAATGAAAGAATTATAGGTACTTTAAATAGGTACCTATGTTTGGAACCAAATTTGATGTTTTTTCTAAAACAAAATTCAATTTTCAAATAAACTCTTTAACTGAATGAATTTTTACCAACAGTTTGATTGTTTTCGTGTATGTACGCATGACGAAATTGAATTTAATTTTTATTTATCAAAATTGCACAGTACATTTTATATGCGTACAAAAATATATTAATAGAATATTGTAAATTGACAACTCCATGAATACTCTGAATACTCAACGAAAATCCAAAAAGGTCGTAATATGTAACTACGACCGCCTTTAAAAAATCCCGAGCAAGGCCGGGTATACATCAGCTAGTCCGTAATAAATTAGTCTGCTAGAGAAATCATCCGCGCGAGCTGAATTTATCACAGCTAAATACCCACCTACTGTGTGTGATGTAGTATGATGATTTACGTACGAGTGTATTGGTTGGCGAGCAGCTATAGCGATACGATCCTCGTCCCCCGTACCTGATTCCGATTCCCATTTCCCCCCGCTAACAAAAAAGTGCGAGAGCGACGCAAACAAAAAAATAGGTGAAATTAAACTTGAATTTGTCGCTAACTAAATATTAAATTTTGACGCAAATTAAACTATTTTCAGCAGTCATTAAAATTTGATTGTATACTTCATCATATTCCTGAGGTAGTATGACGAATATTTTTTTCAAAAATAGTATCCATTTAGTCACAAATATTTTCCAAAGTTGCAGCTAAAAATATGAATAATTTGTCATCTTTCGTGGCTTATATTTTCTAAATTAAAACAAAAATAAAAAAAATACTACTAATCCTTACTAGATATTTACTATACCTTTTGATAAAAAAATATCTCATTAAGTTTGGGTGGGTATTTGGCCTCTAATCAATGAGTAAGTTTTGTATGAAACAGCCCACGCAGCCGTTCCTCTTAACTCTGAGTATTTTCTTTGAAACGTAAAACGTAACATTGCCAATTTAGTATTTATTAAGTAGGCCATCTTCGCTTACAGTGTTTTATTCAATTAGAACCTGCAGAGAAGCTAGCACAAGGTTGAAACTGAGTGAGATTCTAAATTAACCTTCTGTTGCGATGTAAGTACGGGTATTCATAATTCCGAATACCCGATTATTCCATTCAAGTGTCAGAAAAGTTACACTCTCATATGCAGCTAAAGGTGGCAAGTAACACACTGTAAATAAGATTTGTAACGATTATAATGTTTATGATGGTTTTACTAAAAATGTCACATTAGAGAAATGAAAATAAATTTGTATTGTTTCGAGGTTTACCCACCCAGCTTTGTATCTGCCGCCTTATTTGCAGGCTAATTTGATAGAGGAAACTAACACTTACGTTATGGTAACGTGAAGTGCCAATAAAATTTGCTTTGAAATACGATTTAAGTCAACCATGGACCCGAACCAAAAAAAATAAATAATATCCTTCCCAAGGGTTACATGACAAAATTACACAGGCGCCAATTTCAGGTACCAATATTGACATAATTCCATACAGAGTGAAAAACTATTACTGGAAAAAATGCTTCAAAAATTTTTTTTTCTAAATAAATTTTATGTCGGAAAAACGAATGAAAGATGAGCGTTCAAAATAAGGGATTTTTCATCCTGGTATTATTATTTGAAATAATTACAAATCGATGATTTTTTTTCCGAGATTCATCAATCCATTTCTTTTAATATTTCTTGTGATTTTAAAGGTATTTTGAATCCTATTGCGATCAGTGGTATTTCCTATAAGTATAGAGTTTTTTTTTTATAAATTCTCGGTTTTGTACAAATATTGCTTAATTTTTTTTTCTCCTTACATTTAAAACATCTTAGATATATATAAAACAATGTTTTTTTGTTGGTTATGTTATTTTGCCCAAGTGAAGAAAATGGAAAAGTTGTGGGATGTTTAATAGATTAATAATACCGATTTATTTTTTTATATCAGAATGTGATTATTTAAGTGGATGATAGTTCGCAGAAATTTGGTTTATTGAGAAATATGATTATTGCTTTTATTATTTTTAACTGGCTGGTGTGTACCCGTCCTTGTTCGGGATTTTTTTTGAATAAATTTATGAACTTATGAACTCTTTTTTTTATTAATTTTTTAAATTTTTTAAAAGAAAGACAAATATTCCCAGGTTACGTATAACCTGACAATATTTGAAAATCTCCTACTACCATCACAGTAAGCGGAAGATGTTGCTTGTGTCGTGATGAAGGACTTAGCCAGCCAAGGAATTGAACTCACCACGCCTGGGTGAGACCCAAACGCGATGCCAACTCCAGCCACTGACCGGTCAAAACCGGTCAAAAAACCGGTCTTGCTTATCGTTTGAGTGCCATCATTGATTTGACAGCGAAAGTAATGCCCTGTGACGACTATTACTATCTCTAAATAAAGAAACTTGAATTTAAAAATATACTCGTATCTAAGTAGGTACTTTTACTTGTGTTTTCCATTTTGAAAAAATTCTATCCAAACAAATCTTCTTTTGAATATGTAATATGTGGCTAACCAGAGTTGTATATCTATGGGCTAACCTCAATACAACATGGCGGGTTCAATGTTTTTCATACTAATTTTAAAACGTTATAGCAACAGTTTTACATATTAGATTTAAATCAAACTACTCTCTAAACCTTCCCTTCACTAATAAGAATAAACTGTGCTATTTTCAGCGAAACCGGTAGAGTAATTTTCGAGAAAATCGAAGACAAACGGACAAACATTACTTTTTATATATAGAGAAGATAGATAGTGATTAAAACCTTCTGTCCACCTAAAATAAAATAGTCTAATTTAGTATTTTAGCGCATATTAGGCGTAAATAATAAATTAGGTAGGTGTTTAACCTAACCGAACCTAATTTTTTTATTATTAAATTTATTTAGCCCACACTTAAACACTTCCACTTCCAGTTATGTAATTTAATTAGGTGTAACTCTTTCCATTCGTAATTACGTCCGTGAGTAACCCTGGCAGTGTGGTATTGGTAGGTATCTACATGAAATTCAGAGCTGTTCATTTTGTTCAGGCATCTTTTCCGGGATAACAAAGCCTTTTGTCACTATCTGTGGACACAGATTGTTGGCAAAATAAACTGTCACATTATATACATTGGAGGGAACTGTCGAATTGCCCCGAAATAAGAATTAAGTCAGATATCTATCTATTGGTTCTGAACATTATTTTTTTTAAATCGTTGAGACGTTGACAAAGGATATTAAGTAAAGGATTGAAGAAAATATTAACAAATATCGAATGAAATACGAAACAGACACAGAAAATAATGATCCCACCGTTACCTCTTTTTTCTGTTTCATATTTTATTTGAGATTTGTTAATATTATATTCGATGATTAATTATTATTTTGGCGCCCTCGTAGCAGCCGGCAGCTTTTTATATGCGCTCCAGTTTATCTGGGAAATATTGGGAAGTTCTTAATTTTTCCGGTGTTAAAATAGCGTAAAATAACCGCAATAATTTATAGGTTACGTTTATAAAAATCATATAATTTTGGTGTGGCCGTTTCGGGCTTAAATCAAGTTTATAATAAAAAATCAAATAAAAACCCAAACATTTTAAGTTCAAATCTGTCACGTTGTTCTAAATTAACCTAAAAGCATCGGTCATCGGTCGAAGGCGTTCGCCACATGTGCTTGTTAAAAGACCTTTGCCTGTTAAAAGCCTAGTGAAGTGTCCAAAGTGAATGGATGATTTACAATGTTATTCTTTGAACTATGGTGATCGTTTACGACCGGGCTACAGAACGCAAACTTAATGGTGAATGTGTTATTTTGGACCATTTAATAGCTGCGAAGATATCGTTGTATAACCTTGAACGTTGTACCACAATTACAACCCGTAAAATTAGATTTCGTCGCTGCCGAGAAAGGCGCAATAGGAAAAGACATTTGACGAGAAGATCTTCTACTGTCACGGCGACCTGAGTTCTGACCTCCAGTCTACAGAGCAGATCCGGTGCATCATGCGGCCCACGGACGTGCCCGACCAGTCTGCTCTGCGACCTGCTGTGGTCCGACCCCGACAAGGACACCACCGACTGGGGCGAGAAATGGACGACACGCTGGTGTGCTCTTTCCAGATCCTGAAGCCGGTCGACAAGCGCTACCTGACGTATGGGCAGACCAACACCAAGCGTTCCGTCAGGCCGCCCAGGGGCGTCACCAACAAAGACAAAGAAGATTGGATATGGATATGGATCAGTTCCCCCGGTCACCGTCCTCACCTGCCGCCCAACTTCACATAACTCCTATCATTTTTATTAGCGTTTTGCAATATATCGTAAGGAATAAACACAGTTAGCATTTTTTTTTCTCTCAATTTAACATGTATGAAAACTTAGATCAAGCCGTATTTAGTTTTGATAATTTAACTGCATCTCTTTATATGGTCTATAAATAATGTGTAATGATAGCCTGTCCAAAAAAAATAAAAATGTAATAGATGTAATATAGGAATAATGTAAAAATAGGAAGTAAGATTTGTACAGCGCCCTTGAGGTGATTTTTCACAAAAACGGCGCTATAAAAATCATCCGATTATTATTAGAATGAGGTTTATAAGCTTCAATAAGTTATTAAAAAAAATCATATGCTTTCTTTCGATTTATACCCTCCATTACCTCAGTGAGCGGGCTTAAATACAGGATGGCGTAAAACTACCGTTATGGTTTGAATGTTTAATAACTTTTTAAATTTATTTATATTTTTTATTTTTATTTCAGAATTTTGTGAAGAAAATTTGGGGAATTTGAAATGGAACACTACACAACAGAACAGCGATCAACAATTGTTGAATTTTATTTTGAAAATCAACGGTCAATTGTTTTGACGCAGCGTGCGTATCGTCGTTTTTTTAATGTGCGTACTGGACCTTCAGCACCAACAATAAACCGCCTGGTTGCAAATTTTCGAAAACATGGTACAGTAAGACACCTTCCATGTACCGGAAGACCACGTACGGTTCACACGGAAGAAAATATCCAACGTGTTGTGGATAGTGTGCAGGGCAGTCCAGAAACATCAACAAGATGCCGTTCAGAGGATTTTGGCCACATTGCACATGTTCCCGTATAAGGTTCAGTTTGTGCAAGAATTGAAGCCGATAGACTACCAACAACGGCTTGGTTATGCCATTTCATTCCAAACCATAACGGTAGTTTTGCGCCACCCTATATAAGATTGCTATCAGCAAGTGCTGCTAGCACACAAAACACAAATTTCAATTCTTTGAAATAAAAATAAATAAACGCCCTACTGTAGCCCTATAGGCAGCCCGCTCACTGCGTAGAGAGGATTATCTCCACATTTATGCACCTCTAACCACAGTTGACACGGGAAGCGGGAGAAATGTTCCTTGGCACTGTACATAACAAAAATTACAATTCGATGTATGTAGGTACCGTTTTCAAATTATACAAACTTGATAAAGGAAACTGACACATTCCATTAGAATCAAGTGTTGTTTTCCCTTGAAATATAAATAATTGTTTATTTCATGACAATGTCATAACCGGACGAAGATGTATTCCTATAATAATTTCTTATCACCTACCTACAAGTACATAAATTTGTCAATTTTTGCACGATATTTTAAGCTACGTAAATGATTGTTATGATAAGGAAATATTTTATTTTATTGTTATAATAATCTAATTCCGTCTTTAACTTTTAAGAAATCTCAGCTGGATTTCTGATTTTTTGCGATTTATATGTTAAATCTCCGATTGAATTTTAGATTGTGCAAGAGTTTTATAAGAATTTAGTCACTAGTATATAGGGGCGTAAGTTTGCGCGTTTAAAAATCCTTAGCATAACTCAAAAGATCTTATTTTGTTAATAATAATAAAATTTATTTATAATATTACGTGACTAAATAAATAATAAAATTACATGTTACGATGTCCCGCGTTGACGCACTTACCCTGATTTACCGTAATTGATTTAAAAAAAAAATCTCATTTATAATATATGCACTATCAATGCCCAAATATGCCGTAAAAAATCAAAAATATATATGCCTGAATTAAACGATGAAAATGTTTTGATGTTTTTTTTTTTTTTTCTACGATTACAAAAAAACTATGGGTTATTCTGTCCCCTGTGTATGCACTTACCCTGAATCACCCTATTTGATGTCGGTAATAATAAAACTCAATTATTATGTAGTTTTCTGCTAAATAAATACATACAATTATTTGCGTAATGTTGTCCGCCATGTCCCGTCCCCTTTATAGATGCTAGAAAAAAAGATATCAAATTCGATGGATAGCGCTGCGGGTTGCGGTGACTGATAAAACGCGCTCGTTATCGATACCTTACTTGTAAATTATTATTTTCTATCGTTTGTTGCAGCCCGTGACCTGCCAGTCGGTGACTTTGTTTGTTCAGTTGACCTGCTCTCCGAGAAGAACGAGTACCTACCCAGGAGGTCGACACTATCTACAGTCCCCGGTCTACTGTCATTGTTGTGACTGTCAGAATTCGCAATTATTCGAACGTTTGAACTACGAACTCCTCTACACGAAGCAAGATGGCCGCTGCCGCTGGAGTGAAGCCGAAGTGAGTAGTTGTTGTTTTGATCTTGTTTTGCTAACTTCATAAACTAACATTAATCTCAGAATCGTACGACTTTGAGATAGTGGTGGCGTGTCATGTTGTCACAACAATAATTTCATTGCGGATCTACAGAATATGTTGAATCTTTGTTGTCTTTAGAGAGATCCGCGTGTGAAATAATTTAAAATAGAATTTAAATAATTGATTGCGTTATTTTTATGTTTTACCCAAGAATGTATTTTATTCTAACATATTTCATAACCCAAACAGATTCCGTTCAAAATATCGTCAGTCCTCGTGCAAAATCGTCAATCTACATTTTTGGGTAGAATGAGATTTTTATTGAAATATTTTTCTTATTGCCAATTGGATGTCCCTTAGAGATTCTACCAACATTTAACCAATAGATAGCAAGTATTCATGTAACCACTGATCTCACTGCTTACAAATATGAAGAAAAAAATGGCATTTTTATTTAATTTTTATGTTTACGAATAAATTTTCTAAAATGTGCCGTTTTTAATATGCCGCTGAAACGAAATGTTCGTTTTTGTTTTCGAATATGGCGTTGTTGACGTCATGCCGACCAACCTCTGTGATAGCACGTTTTACCAGCCAGTAGCGTTATATACATCGTAATGACGTTGTAGCCAGTTCGAACCGTTTCGGAATATGTGGTCTTAGGTCGTTTTAATAATCAACAATTTTGTAAATGAAAATATTAACATTACACGTTTTTAATACGATTATCACAGTGAGAAATTGGTATAAACTTGAAATCTTCCACATATTTTTGACAGTTTCGTACTTTGTGAAAATACCCCATTCTGTATGTTGTAATATTATTATTACTGCCCATTGAATGTTCCTTGAGATTCTACCAACATTGAACCAATAGAAAGCGATTATTTAAGGATTCGCGTAACCACTGATCTCCCTGCTAAGACACCAAAAAAATCTATTAAATCACGGTTTTGTAGATTGGCGATTTTGCATGCCGACCTACGATATTGAATTAAAATAAATCGCTATTTTGTTGACGTCACTAGTATGTTCAATGTAAAATCTAATATGGGGGTCTTATCTGTTGAACGTAAATAAAAAGAAAAATTGATTAGGTTGATAAAAAACATGATAAAATAATATTTATCGATCACTAAATCTATCTTACTGTTAATATATATACAGGTGGAGGAAATCGGGGCAAAATAATAAGCCGGTAAGAAAATAAATGATGGAACAATAACCAAACAAAGAGAGGGTGCAACAACAAATAAGAAATAGCCATGTTGATAAGATAATGAAGTAGGTAACAAATCTAGACACGAAAAAAAATAGGCAACACCTTTTAAGTGACAAGCTATGTTTATAATCCAACAAGGTAGGTGACAAGGCAAAATTACGGGTAGATTTTTGATGTGAAAAGGGATGTAGGCGAGATGATGACAAGCTTTGCTTATCATGGCGTAATGTATAAAGACGGGTCGATCATTATGGAAAAGGTATATTGACGGGTAGTTGACAAGTTTCTTAATTTGAATAGGTGACTTGGTGACAAGGCACAAGGACAGACCGATGATTATGATTGTAGGCGAGTAGGTGACAAGCTACTAAGGCGAAAAGTTTGGTAATGGGAATAGGTGACTTGGTGACAAGGTATTAAGAGGTACCTGGATTAAAGTTGATCATATGACTAGGTAAATGACAAGGCGAAAACACGGGCAGATTATTACTTGTGTGTAAAGGTGTGTGGGATGTAAACAAGGCATGGTAGAACAAAGGTACAAAGTAATTTTGTTAATACAAATAGGTGGATCGGTGACAAAGGAAGAAAACAGGCAAATAGCAGATGATTTATTTATTTTTATATTTATTTATGGTATAATATTAATTATATACAATGGGCCCGCTAAGTCACTGCAAGTAGCTTGTCAGCAGGAGTTTAGTCCAACAATATTATATAAAACCACAATAAATAACAATCATCATACAAATATAGTGCAATAATAAAACAATATAGGTGCATGCATGTTGTGATCAATGTACACAAGTTATTGACTTTTTTTTTAAATATGAGAAAAGCATAACAGTTTAGTTATAGAGATACTCGACTCCAACTCGATAATATCGATTTTAAATAATATTAAACAAATTTGAGAAATAAAACAGTAGTACATTTTTGTTACAATGAGGATAGACTTAATATAATAGTAGCACAAATAATTTTAAAGATACCCGCAGTTATTAAGGAGACGTATAAACACTTATTTAGACGAGTTGATAGCCGAAGTGAGAAGTTGATAATCTAAGTACTTACACAAGCGGGTGAATTGGTTATCATTTTTATTGGCACATTGCATAATTATTGGTCAAGGTGTTTTTGCCATGAAAGGCAAGATTGATCGGAATAATACCATGTTCAGTTTGGGAATGAAATGTTACGCAGATTGCTTTTCTAAATATCGTCTGAATACGGCTGCGATCATTTCAGGGGAAATTATGTGAAACGGTTTTGAGGTCTGAGATACGGCGTGATGAAAGGAAAGACAGGCAGCTATTCAAGATGCAAGGGTGATTAAAAAACCCGGTCCAACGCGAACACATTTTCTTTAAGCGTCTAGGTGACAAGGTAAGAAGACGAGGTGGTGACATTACGACTATTCATAACAAGGTAGGTAAACAAGGCGATAGGATGGATAGATGTTTGAACAAAGGGTGTTAATGCGAGTAGCTGACTTGATGACAACGCAAAGAGACGGGTATATGATCATGGGAAAGGATTTGTTGGTCAGGTCAGTACTTATGTGGTAAAGTGTGATAAGGTGCCAAATTGAAAAGGTGATAATCTGACTGTGTAGTAAGATAGAGGGGGTAGGTAAAAAAAAATGGTGACAAAGTAAAAGACGGGTGTGTGATTATTTGAAAATGGTAATTAAGTGACTCGACAAGGCGGCAGATGATTGGGAGAAGATGCTTTAACCGCCCGTCCTTTGGGTTATTATTAATAAAGTATGTAAAAAACATCTTTTTTTTTTCATTAGATTTCGCAATAAAAATAAGTGTGACTACTGACGTAACTTGCATGGGAGAGACGAAAATACCCAAACACATCCGTTAGCTTCGGCTGACCTCGAAATACTAAACGAGATGGCGCAGGAACAAACTTGAAGTATACGAATGTTTTGTGGGTTTCGGTTATAGCTTTTTTTGTTCCTGAACGTACGGGATACGGCTTGTTGAGTTCGGGCGATAATATAGCGGCCGTATCACGTACGTTCGTATGGGTAGGGCGGTTAAGCGAGCAAGTGACACAGTGCATAGACAATAGAATGATAATGCCACTAGTTAAAATAGATCTATTATGTTAAAATGAATAAAATGATTGAACGAAAAAGTGTGATTAGGTGACTTCATGACAAAAAGACGGGTATATGAATATTTGAAAAGGTTTTTAGTTTAATAGGTGATAAGTGACAAGGCACCAAGGCGAGGCGGTGGTAATCCGATTAAATACTAAACCAAAGTGACAAGGTGAAAATACGGATCGACAATTGAACAAAAGGGTGGTTATAACTTGGTGACAAATCTAAAAGACGAATTTATGATTTAGATTGCTTCATGGTTTAGGGAAAGTCAAAAGCGAACATATGCTGACTGACAGTTAATTCGTTAATTTTTCTTTTTAATAATTACAAACAATGTACATTAGTGGCGCTTTGGCCTTATTACTGTTACCATCTCATGGTTTGATTTACTTGACTGAATTTACGTCACATTATTTGTGCTCTTTGGGAATAGATCTTAAGTAGATTAAAAACCCTAACCGAGGAAAGGAAAATTACAAACATTTGGTTATAAACAAAAAAAATTGTACGTGAATACCGCACAAGAGTCCCAAACTGCGCCCAACCGTCTGGAGCCAGTGAGACTATGGCATTCCCAATTGGGGAATGTTGTGAGGCTGAAGGTATTGGGGAGGGAAGGAGAAGGGGAAGGGAAGGTGGAGAAATACCTGGCTATTCAGATCTGGTCACCAAACACGGCTAAAACCCATTTCAAGCAACGTTTTAATTCTGAATGGTGGTCTTTCACCAGGGCGATACTGAGAGTATCTTCCACTCTGGAACGTGTGCAAATATTATTTATAAATGAATTAATTGTGAAACAACTCAAATTAATTAAATAAAAATTACTTGCGCACGCCGAGATTTACACCCGCGACCTTCGGATTCGTAGTTGAGAGCCTTACCCCTCGACCATGGGGGCCGTCAATATTACAATTAATAACTAAAGTTACTCTTTGCACTCACTGAATAAAATATATTAAATATGTTATTAACTATTTGTTGCGCCCTCTTCTGGCTGCATCTACGATTTTCGTCGTCGGCTTATAAAGCCGAGTGATACTTAACTCAATCTTATGAATATTACTCAATAATATTATATTTTTTAGTACTCAATTTTATATGTAATATTCTTCACATATCTTTATAGTTAATTATTATACTTTTTTCTAGACATATTATATTACCATACTAAATCAATACTAACTTTTTTCAGTTCTATTTTTGTATAAAGGCACTTAATATGAACTAAACTTGTTAATTTGACTGTCCTAAAACGGGATTTGTTCCCAGTTAGGCAGTCAAAGCTTTCTTAGATTTTATTGTTTAATAATGTGTATTACAAATAAATAAATAAAAAAAAAAATAAAAATAAATATTTGGAAAGATTTTTAGTTTAGAGGGTGACAAGCAACAGGGCGAAAAGGCTAAAATACGGGAATTTGATCATGCGGAGAGGTTTCTAAGCGAATATATAACGATAATAAGGTACATAGGCAAGATAATCCGATTTGGAACAAAGATTGGGCGAGTAATATACAAGGTAACATGTACCAAGGCTAAGATGTACAACTGATAGATACAACACGAGCAGGCAAGTCGAGTAGAAATAAACCAGGCTAGCTGGTAACTAGAAGATCAATAGGTGTTGATATGATAATCAGAAATAAGCCGTTGATCTTCTGCCCGTTGTAAATTCGTTCGTAAATAAAACCCGTATTGAATAATAATTCTACCAGCCTGCTATCGATATGGCACGAGATCTTCATTCCTGCAAAGTGCAAAGTGACCTTATCAGCATATGGCCACAATAATAATATTATGTATTTTTATTCATTGAAGTTAATATTAACATTTTTTAATTATTAATTATTTTTATTGAGATTTAAAAACCTCATTGTAATATTTAATCATTGAAGAAAATAATATTAACATAACCTAAATGAAAGATGAAACCGGACAAAAGGACAGAAATAAAAAGATTTCAGTCGCATCTGGGACTCGAACCCAGGTCCTCTGCCTATCCGGGGCAACGCTCCCAACAACTCCCAAATCGAAACACGAAACCGAAAAGACACTGAAAATAAAAATAAAAAGATAACGGTAGCAGCTGGGATTCGAACCCAGAACCTCATGGTCTATCCGGGACCTGCGCTCTATGCCAACTGAGCTACGGCTACCCCAATCCATACCGTGATTTTTTTCTCGGTCTCATAACTTCGACTTCTAAGAACTGTCAATATCGTCCCCAATTAATTCCCAAATCGAAACACGAAACCGTAAAGAAGAAAATAACGATAGCATATTACAATGAGGTTTATAAGTTATTGCAAAAAATTAATTAAATAATATTATGATTGCAACGAATCGTTCTGATATCGAAACGGTAGGGTTTGGAGTACATTCGGTGTCACCTTTTATAAAACAAAGGCATCCATCCACCTGATAGCTTGAATTGTCACCTCTCTTTATTTCTCATAAACGACACTTGAATTGTCACCTCTCTTTATTTCTCATAAACGACACTTGTACATTCGGTGTCACCTTTTATAAAACAAAGGCATCCACCTGATAGCTTGAATTGTCACCTCTCTTTATTTCTCATAAACGACACTTGAATTGTCACCTCTCTTTATTTCTCATAAACGACACTTGTACATTCGGTGTCACCTTTTATAAAACAAAGGCATCCACCTGATAGCTTGAATTGTCACCTCTCTTTATTTCTCATAAACGACACTTGTAACACTTGTAATGATTGAGAGCCGCGATGGAGCTCTCAGTGGCAGAAACATATCGGATGCGCTATAACGCCGAGTATTCAAATTAATACATGTATATAAGTCACAGCAATGTATTTACTTACAAGGATACCCAACCGGTGGATCGCGTACCAAATTTTGTCCCAATAATTACAATTGTGAATTTTGATAAAAAAAAAAAAAAAATTACAACCATGATGAATAAATAAATATTTCGGTCGTAGGAATAATGGTCGATGTTTTGAAGAATTGAAAACAAATCTTCACCAAAAATTCTTATATGATTCTCGTTAGAAGTCAATCTCCATGAAAATTAATAAAAATGTAGCTCCCAATCGCAAAAAGGTTGGGAACCCTTGTCAATAATACTATAACAAAAACACGTGAACACTTCGGCATTCACCACAGGTGCCTCTAGTGAGTTGTACACGAAACAGTATAACACACAAATCATTTATAGTACACATCAGTCTTGCTATATAATCTAAATATTATACTGAACTACCCGATGTGTACCCGGCCTTGCTCGGGATAATTTATATTTTTTGAAAAAAGTTGTGAATTCTTGCTTGTCGTTTGGGTGCCATAATAATAATATAATAATAACAACTGGATTACTTCTATAGCGCCGTTTTCATGGGAAAATCACCTCAAGGGCGCTTTACAATTAATTAAATAACATGTACAACCAATACCTTACAGCTAAACTTTATTACTAATGGCTTATAAGTAAGACTTTTAACTATTGACTTACAACTAAGACTTATGGCTAGGGACTAATTACTGAGACTTATAATTAGTGACTTACATCTATGGCTTATAGGTAGTCACTTAACTAAAAGTTATAGCTAGTGACTTACAATTTAGACTTAAATAGGTATAACTAGAATATAAACCTAGTACATATTGAAAACTAATACATATCTATGACCATGATTGATTTGACAGTGAAAGTAATGTCTTGTGACGACTATTACCATATCTAAGCAAAGAAACATTAGTTTGATCATTTTATTTCATTCCAAACGTTTTTTTTTAATATCTTATTAATAAAGTTCTTAAGTAGGTACCTACTTGTGTATTCCATTTTAAGAAATCTTTTACCCCAACAAACCTTCTTCTTTTAAATATGTAATCTGTGACTAACCAGTGTTATGTATCTATGGGCTAACCTCAATACAACATGGCGGGTTTAATGCTTTTCATACTAATTTTAAAACGTTTTAGCAACAGTTTTACATATTGGATTTCATTCAAACTACTCTCTTAACCTTACCGGAACTAATAAGAACAAACTGTGCTATTTCCAGCGAAATCGGTCTAGTAATTTTCGAGAAAATCGAAAACACACAGACAAACATTAATTTTTATATATACAGAAGATGTGGTCGTGAAGCTAATGAATACACTAAAAACATTTGCCTTTTCGCTCAACCTCACGAGCAATCCTTATTGCAGAAAATAAACATTTTATTTTAACATTTTTTTTATTCATTAATTACTAACAATTGGTGTTTTACAAATATTAACATTTTACACTGTTTTGTGTACAACACAGAGAGAACAAAAGGTTTTAAGTTAACAATAAAATAACTAGATACATAGAAGGTATATAAGTGTAACATATTATATATATATATGTAAAAGTGCCATATCACAGAGAAATAATTGTTTTTGTTTAAAAAATAAAACAATACTTTTGTTTACATCACTTTTATTTATACTCTTGCCGACCGGGTTTCGCTACTACCGTAGCTTCTTCAGGGCAGTATACAACTAAACTATGAACTAAGATGCACATGTTTTATAGATTGATACAAACAGGCGAGTAAAGGGCCAAGGGTGGGAGATCAGCAGGTACCTGCTGACCGGGAAGGGTGTGTACTTTGTTTATTGGGACTAATTTAAGGATTGGACTTTTATTTAAATTTATTTGATTATTTATGAGTATACTATTAGTGTTTTTGGCTTACCTTATTTCTAATGCCTCTAAGTTATCTAGTCGAATGCCGGTTCCATTTTTATGCAGTAAACTAGTGCCTATTCAATAAAAATACAGGCATGATGACTTATTTATATGAGTTTGTTTACTCCCACTCCTTTTCAATTTGGACGGTTAATGATTTATTATCACAATGTGGATTAACCACAGTTTGAAAATGGCCTTAAACGCCGAAACAGCTGTCACAATAATAAAAACTAGAAATACTTGCAGAACTTAATAATAACATTATTAAATTTGATTTGCATAATTTAAAAAAAAATAAAACAGTGCAATTACAAAGGGAAAAGTTTTCAAGTTGCAGATAATCCAAAAAAAAAAAATAAAATATGTGGCAATCATCTGATGTACATGATACATTATATACAAGTGCATAACATAATATAATATGAGTGAATCACACATTGATTCGGTCGCGTCGTGAATTACGATCGATACTCCTAGCATATAAGTGTTTTGTACATCTATTTCATTGTCTGCTAAATATAGTAGCACCGTTGACACAATTTAATGTCAAATTTTGTAAATCGAGATTAATTTGAATGATTTTTTTCAATTAAGTAATTAAAACATTTTTAGATAAGTATAAAGTCGCCATTTATCAGTAATTTTCTAGAAAATGATATTTATCAAAAATTCCATTTAAGCATTTTTCTTACAATTTCTTATAATACCCCGACAAACTTGCATTCAAATAAATATATTGTGCATGTGTACATACAATCTGACATTTAAGGTATATTCACATCTACCAGAACCGCGCAGTGCAGTACAGTACAGTACAGTACAGTACAGGTACGGCACAGACGCGAGTATTCATATTACACCGTGCAAGACAGCACAGACATAAGTACGGCTGTCAACTGAACTATCAACTTAACGTTAACATCCCCCACAACATGTTTGACGATTTTATAATCCCATTCCCATATTTATTATTATCTTATAACCTATATTCCCTGACCAATTCAATCATTTTTTCGTTGTTCAACTTCTCGGTTTTAGTAATATCTGCGTCTATTGGCGCCAACTGGCGGTGACGCCAAGATGGCAGTGCTAACGGTGATGTTTTCAAACTAACTGCGCAAGCGCAGACGTCACAAGAAGTCACCGGCAACGCCAAAATATTCTATCCGGTGCTAGACTGTGCATACGCGAATAAGTTACGTTGTAATATGAATGTGTTCATAGATAATGTAAGCAACTAAATGTTGTCGTGCGTGCACTGTACCGTTCTGCACTGCGCGGTGCTAGTAGATATTAGTAGACACAAAATGAAGGCGCTGCGATCGTTTAAAATGGGAGCGGCTCATAGGAAAATGATGTAATTTAGAAAAATAGAACACAATTGTACAATTGCATATTTTGAAGTTTAACCAAACGTCTTCAGAAATTATTTGTTCTTTCCGAAAGGAGATGATTGATTCTAAATCATATTCTAAGATAATTTATTGTTTAAGCATAATTACATGGAAAGGTTTTTTTTTCTGAAGTTTTTTGTATCGAAATGACCGTGTATTAGATGTTAAATAAATAAAATAATTAAATAATCAGAAACAGATTATAAATTAAAGATTATAAAAAAAAATACATGAAAACATTTGAATTTGAAGAACACATTTCAAAGACGGAGTGAGTAGGTTTTTGTTGCAATAGTAATGACATTTTTCTGTTCCAAAATAACAAATATCTACAAATGGTCGAGGGGTAAGACTCTCGACTACGAATCCGAAGGCCGCGGGTTCAAATCCCGGCGTGCGCAAGTAAATTTTATTTTATTAATTTGTTCCGTTTCACAATTAATCAATTAAAAATAATATATAGTATATTTGCGCACGTTCCAGAGTGGAAGATACTCTCAGAATCGCCCTGGTGAAAGACCACCATTCAGAATTGAAACGTTGCTTGAAATGACTTTTAGCCGTGTTTGGTGACCAGATCTGAATAGCCAGGTATTTCACCATCTTCCTCTTCCCCTTCTCCTTTCCCTCCCCACTACCAGCCTCACAACATTCTCCAATTGGGGATGACATAGTCTCACTGGCTCCAGACGGTTGGGAGCAGTTGGGACTCTTGTGCGATATTCACATTAAAAAAAATACAGACGTATTTAAAAAAAAATCCACATTGTTAATAATTACTATTATTACATAGTTTTTGGTAGGTATTTCGGAAATTATGGTCCTATCGCTGAGAGCTCCATTGTAAACATTTTTTCTATGACTTTCGTCGTTTGTGAGAACGCAGGAGAGGTAGCAATGGAGCTATCAGCGGTATTATTTACTTCAGTTCTTAAGGGAACGACCAGCGCCAAATTCGTGAGCATTGCGTCGCCCATTATTATCTCCGGTAGAATCGGTTAGGTGCGCAGTAGACGGCCCATCTCCATTCGGGCTTATGAATGTTGTTCTTTCAATAGTCGGACTATTAATAGCGAGCAGTGTTGTTAGCAGACGTTCTGCCACGAGGTTTCCACTGTACAGTCGAAAATTGAGAGAACCATGCTACTGTTTGGGAGATCACTTACGTGCGTGACCTCCATACTGAGAGGTCTGGCGTTTACTGGACCAAAGAAAATGCTATTTCGATCAGTCGGGTAACTATCAAAAGTAGACTCGCTTGTAATTTTAGTCTTCTTACTTATTTTTTTTTCTATCGTATGCAATATACTGAATATAATATAATAATAATAATACTTGGATGATTTGTATAGCGCCGTTTTTGTAAAAAATTATTAAGACTTGTTTTAGACTATTTTTAAAATTGTTAATCGTATTACAGACAGCCCTGATTTATTTAGCTTAATTAACTTTATTATTCCAACTAGAACTACTCGATCAAAAAATTTATTCAACTGGAACAATAATTTCAGGACTGAGTCATTAAACAACTCGCTTGTACCTAGAGTTCATGCGGAAGGTAATACTATTTCGGATATAGTGGATATGTTCAACTGCACGGTATGCAAATACAAGAAGACTATAATAGCATACATCCCCAATAATTTCTAACAAGATACGTGTGTAGAGCATAAGAATGTGCTGTGTCTTTTGTATATTATCGATTTTTGAGTTCAGACAATACTTTTGTAAACATGAAGAACACAGTTCATTTGTTTCGCAATTATGCGTGTGGAATATAGATGTATAACAGTTAAGTCTCAAGGCACATGTGGGCAACCTACGGACCGCGGCACGTTTTGATTCGGCCCGCGAACGTGTCTAGTTTCGATTATACCGGGGTTATGAATGGTTGTGTTCCCCTACGCCTATCCCTACCCCTACTCCTACCACTACCCCTACCCCTACCCAGTAGTTTTCATCTTATTTTGAACGTTAAACTTTCTAAATTTCATCAAGAAATACCAAAATTCTCCTTTAAGGGGTGGAAAAGGGGATGGAGGGGAGTGGTTTTTCGAAATCTAATAGCGACCTTCCTCTTGTTTCGAAAGTCAAGTATGCAAAATTTCATCATGCTCGAACTAAAACTGTAGATTTGAATACAAAGTAAACACACCCCCCCGCCTAAGACATTCTTCTTTAAATAATAGAGAATAAGAAGAAGAAGAAAGAAGAAGATAGACAATGTTATTGTTGAATTTACTTGTGGGACATTTGAAATATTTTGATCCTGTAATTTTTTAACATGATCGACACCATCGATGTACCTACTATAACATGTTTTACAACTGTGTCACTATTATAAGTTAAATTTGATCATAAAATGTGTACAAGCCCCTAAAAGGCGTACGCAATATAATAAGTAAATAAACATATGGCAATACTAATTTGCTCATTGATTTGGCGAATCGTTTAAATTAAGCACTAAGTATCTACTCCAGTCAGAGAAACGGCAATTTGTATTAGTTGTGCGGAACTCCATGTATGTATCCTTTCCTAACCTAACCTTAATTGTCACAATAGATAGCGGGACGGTGCAAACCCAAATAAAAAAATAAAAAACCATGACAATGACTCAATCATATTTTTATTTCCTCGAATCTTGGCACATATAAAACATAAGGTCAAACGAAACGGCAGATGTCATTAATTTAAATATATATATATAAAAAAAATATAAAAATAAAAATAAAAACAATTTTAGCACGTAATGCTTTTAAATATTGAGATGAATTGTTTGTTGGCGGGTGTACATATAGTATATGAAATGGAATAAATTGTTATTATAGCTTTAAAGCTCAAGTCCCCCAAGAAACCTTTATCGTATAATTTAAGAACTGTTAATATCATCTATAATATTTAAAAAAAAAATGGGTTGTGCTTTTTATATATATGCAAGATTCTACCCGAATTTATTTGCAATCTAGAAAGTGTCTCCTACCATTTTATTTTCTGTCATATTTCATGATTAAAATATTACAATTAGGTTTATATTCAATAGGTAAAAAAAAGATATATATATATATGTGTATATAGGTTAATTATTATTTTGTCTTCACCAGGTGGTCCATGGGACCAGGAACCCTGGAAGTCCCTTTGGAGCTGTTCGCCATCAATAGAAAGCGCCTTGGGTCCAACTTGCCCTTCGACACCATCACCGTCCTTCAGGGGGGAGATTCACTCCACTTGTACGATACTGACGTAGAATACGTGTTCCGGCAGGTAAGACAGTGATCCATATAAATAATTTCATTAAAATAATATTTTTAAAGTGCTAAAACTGCTATAATTGCAAAAACAACTTTACGCGACTGCGAATTAGTCGTCAATTCAATTTAATTAAGTTTATTCCTTTAAAAAAATGCATTTTAACGCAGTTTTATAGATTAACATTATTAAATAAAGCAGGATGTAAAACATCCAAAGTAATTATTAAAAATTAAAAGAAAGAACGTAGACATTGTTACATGGGGGAAAAGAGGAACTCGACGACATCCATGTTGGTCGCCAGTGTTAGGAGAGGAAATAGCACCACGTTGGGCGGTAGTGTTAGGAGAGGGGCGACAGTGTTAGGAGAGTGAGGAAAAAGAGGGAAGGAAGATGATGAAGAGCCCCACGTGGGAAGCCGGTGTTAGGGGTGCTGAAAGGAGGGCAATGGGGAAAAGAGAGTTGGTGTAAAGAAAAGCAGTGCAACTCACCCTGAGATCGTATTCATGACTGGTCCCTGCTCCATCATGGCTTAGCTCAGCGTGGTACAACATAAAGATTCCTTTTCTCAAGGTTAAATGGGTCGGCCGCGGCCTTAGAATTGGAGGGGGCATCTACTCTACATCTACAAGTTGGCATCTACACTGTTCTAGACTATCCTCTATCTCTGAAGGAGCTCTAACCGGGCAAGTTAATGGGCGAAGACATACATGTACAGCACATAATAAGAAGGAAGTTGATAGTGGCTTACATGAATAGCCGATGGTTAAACGACGCCGTCGCCAAGGCGGAGTCTATGTGGCCAGCGTTCAAAGTACATAGGCATTAATCATTCTCACACTGAGTTTAACAGTTAAAAGACACCATACTAGGTGTTTACAAGGGGTAGCATGGTAACTATCTGCTATAGGCCTCAAGTCCGTGTGCAGATGATGTTTCCATGTATGGAATCGAATGATGCAATAATGAACCGGCTGCGTGCTCCAAAGAAGCACTCAGTTGATCGCTCGGTGTCTGATTTAGGAATACGTAATGGCGGGCGGCGGGCTCGCTTCGCGAGGTCAAGCCGTTCCACGCGGTCGGAAATTATCTGTTCCGCTTGACCTCATTGGTTGATTAACAAAGATGGCTGGCGGAAGCTCACCGGATTGGTTGATTGTGGTAATTCTCCGGCGAGATGTAGTGTTATTGGTTGTGGTGTGATGTTTTGCAAACGAGAGGATAGAAGTATTTTAAGATCTTCTATTCGTTACGTAACAACATATATAAAATTCAATGAATTGTGTACAAAACATATTGGCATTGTACAAGTAGCAACAAAGCTTTATGTTTAAATGCAGCTTCATTGATGCTAAATATGTCAATATCCGAAGTGATTCTGTTTAACAACAAGGTTGCCCTCCCCGCCGGCATGACCATTGGCAAGTTAGTGCTGCAAGTCGGGAGATAAAACAGTCTATGTTATCGGTGACGAAGAGCCATCAGGAGCAGAGAGATGATGCTCTCCACGGATAGCCGAGTTTTTGAACCATCCACGAATCAGATAATCTCAGTATAACCCTAGTGAAAGAGTACTATTCAGAATAAAAACGTAGCTTGAAATTGCTTTAGACGAGTTTGGTGACCAGATACTTCCCACTGACCTCTTTCCTATGTCCTACCCCTTACAACTATCCTCAGCCTCACAACACACCCCAATTGGGGCTGCCTTAATCCCACTGGCTCCATAAGGTGGGACTCGCATAAAAATCTACAACTTTTACAACCAAATTATCTTTTTTTATTATGTTTTCTGTATCTGTTTATACATAATTAGATAAAGAATAGGAAGTAACATTTCTACAACACCCTTGAGGTGATTTTTCACAAAAACGGCGCTATACAAGTCATCCGATTATTAATATTATTATTAAAGCATATTTTTGGTTTTCATAATATAAACCGATTCATAGCAAAGATCAATCGAAGTACTGATTTCCCAGATAGCTAGATAGTCCGAGGGATCAATTGGCAGAGGGATCAACTATCTGGGCGATCAACTGTCAGAGGATCAACCGTCAAGCGATCAAGAGTCGGGATTCCAATTTGGACACTCCATGCCTAAAGCGGTAAATAGACGATCATTTTTTTCATACCGTTCTCCACACGGAAGTCACTTCGGAAGCCATAGATAAAATCTTTGCTTCACACGATCATTATTTTCATACCTACAATTTCATGCAGTTTTTAACACATAGTTGCCATTAAAGAAGAAATAATACTTTGGGACGGTACTTAATCGTCAAAAAATGGCAGCATCTTCACAAAATGTCAAAAAAATATTTCAAAAATATCCCCGAAAATTACAATTCCGAACAGAAACACGCTTTCACAATCAATTTAAATAAGTCAAAACTACATTGAATCTTTTTGACAATGTTTTAAATTATTCTAAATAAACACGCAGCATTTCCACAATTTTTCAAAAGAATGACAGCGTTCATAGAAAACGCACTAAACTCAACAATGTGTTCGTGAATTATTTACTTAAAGCAAAATGAAAAAAACGTTATCAAAAAAATACTGAATAGTAATAAACACATAGTGTTGTCTTATCAGTATATTAAATATTAAAATAAATAAAGGCGCAAAATATCCACATTACATACTTACGAAAACAATGACAGATGAAGATAACAGCTGATCACGACATAATGTCCGCCATCTTAAACTTTATGAAAAAATAGAACGCGTTCTAATTTTCATCATTTTTCCATAGAAAAAGACAACTCACGTCCAATCTGGATGAAAATAGGTATCGTCTAATAACCACTTAAGTTGTTTTCCAATTCATAATTCTATGAGATTCTTCTAGACTTAAAGACGAATCCAGTGTGGTTATTTTTCCATAACTATATTTATACGTAATTTCTGATTCAGTTGAAACAAGTTGATATCGGATTTCACCCGGGTTAAGAGTCGTTCATATCTAGTTATAGTTATATTATTTTAATTTTTTTGATTTTGCTTATTTTATAAAATTCGACATTTTATTGGTATACCACTAATGTGTTGAGTTTGAGTGGTATACCAAAAATATAATTTAATAAAAAAATGATTTTAATTCTAAATTTCCAACTTGTAACCTAATAAGGCAATTGTACCAGACGTAATCTGGTACACCAGCGAACTGAAGAAGCCGACTGATCCCAATCTACGGAGCGAGGCTTGAGGGGGAGGGGGAGGTAGCTCTCCTACCGTTCCTTTTGCAAGGAGAAACGGTACTGACGACAACGACTTTTGTTAATCTTGTTCGAGGCAGTTGCTTATTGGGTCCAGTCCGAGGCAGTAGTCCGATGGAGGTAAGCAGTGGTCAGAGTGAAACAAGGCGAGTGGTTCAGAAGTCAGAGCGGGCGGCGGGCAGAGATGAGTACTTGTCAGGCTGGCGTTCAAATGCTAACTGCCGCAAACTTGCGTTTGCAGGCTATTTATGCGGTCCACCAAGCGCGGACCGCCGGTGCCGTGTAGATGCCCGACGAGTCGGTCTCCCTCCCACCAACTGTCCCGCTCCAACGCTTTTATTCAGTCATTTCAGTTTGAGCGGTCTGGTGCGAACAAGCTCGCCAGACCGCCCGTTACATATATTAACAGACAACGATAATTTAATAATAAGTGTGCAGCTTCAAATATTCCGGGAGACGTGACGTCCGATACAGCAATATATTAAAAATTGATATGTATTAAATTAAAATAACCAAATTATATAAAACAAAAAATCGTAAATATTATATTACGGAGTAATTAATATTATAGACGGTAATTGAAGATGTCCATATTAAATTATGACAATATATCATATTACAGGATATAAAATAAATAATAAAATTGTAATATTTTAAAATTATGAAATTATAAAATTATGTAATTATAAAATTAAAATAAATAAAAAAAGTTAGGTTAGGTTATCGGAACACTTTTTTCGTATTATTAACGACTTTATATCACTGAAGTCTGCCGATTCATACATATGTTGAATTTTCCGATCATCCTCGTAATGTTATTTAAAATCGCACGCAACTTAGTTGATAGCCCCGATCTTCTCGAACACCTATTATTTCATATCCCAAATCGCAACAGCAGATAACAACTTACTTTTTATATCCCTCATTGTAAAACCAATTCCAAACAAAACTCTTTTATCTACAGATCTACATACTCATTCAACTTAAATTATTACCACATTGACATTTTTAACTTATACGTGATATTAAATTAAAATCCATTACACGACCGCTCTCAAGCTAGATAACTTAAATCACCTTTCAATCTACTCTAGTCATTTTTACCTTTATCCCACTCCTATATTCCCCTCCACCGACTGACATAGTTTAAGCTAGCTGATGTAAAACTATATATTGTCACACTTTACTCATAGTACTTATCATTCATTAGCAGTGAAAAATTTATAATTGGTATGGTTTATTGTTTTTATTGTTATATATAACAATAAAAACTATGGATTATGGATTTATTACGGATTTGCTGTTAATTTTTCCAAAAAATAAATAGAAATTACAGATAAATCATTTGTGGTATGGTTTGAGTTAGCAACCTGCCAAGTGATGTTTAGGCCAATTCTTAAGTGCTGGCCGACCTGGTCCTTCCAGACAATAAAAGCCGTTCAAATTTCATGACGCCATCTATTATACCAACGTTATTTAAAGTTCCATCCATTCAATTTGAAGGATATTTTTTATTTTGTAAATAAATAGGTAGGTATTTAACTAGCGAGGTACAAGTTACTCAATCAAAGTAATTTTTTTAGAAAAAGGTTCCGGAACATTCACGTTTACTAACACGTGATCAAATAAAATACTTGCCTTGGTTTTTTTCGTTGACTAAAGGTCTGATTATTTTTTCAATGGGTAAACATTGAATGTCCTTCACGAAGAGACAATGAATTTTTTTCAATAAGGTAAGTCAATAAAAGTCTAGTTTTTCTTTCAGCTCATAATGCTACCATTGTAGTCAATAATAAAATTATTGATTCATTTGCGGCAGGTAATAATAATAAGGCTTGTTGGATAATTTGTATATCACCTTTTTTGTGAGAAATCACCCCAAGGGCGCTGTACCTAGGTATTTAGTACCTACTGTTATTAATTTTAAGTTATTTATTTATAAAACCTATCACTTTTGTTATGATAGAAGGTCGTTAACCTTACGAAGGTAGGTAACTTAATACCATTCCGACCCCTTGGAATAACAAGGTTCCATCTGACACAGCAATGTCATACGATATTGTGCTCTAGGGAAAGCATCTTTAAGGCTTATTATCGCATAATATTGCCGTATCAGGTGAAACCTTGTTATTCCAAGGGGTCGATTCCTAGTTTTGAATTTGGATTATGTTGTAATGTACCTAATATATTTTTCAAAAAAGAAATACTTCGTCTGTTACCTTAGATGCTTGTCGTTTGGGTGCCATAATTGATTTGACAGCGAAAATAACCATCTCTAAACAAAGAAACATTTATTTGAAAATTTTATTAAAATATATTTAAATAATAAAGTTCTTAAGTAGGTACCTACTTGTGTTTTCCATTTTGAAAATATTCTACCCAAACAAACCTTCTTCTTTTGCATATGTAATCTGTGGCTAACCAGAGTGGTATATCTATGGGCTAACCTCAAAACAACATGGCGGGTTCAATGTTTTTCATACTAATTTTAAAACGTTATAGTAACAGTTTTGCAAATTGCATTTCATTCAAACTGCTCTCTAAACTTTCCGGGATCTAATAAGAACAATCTGTGCCGTTTTCAGCGAAACGATTTAGTATTTTTCGAGAAAATCGAGGACACACAGACAAACATTCATTTTTATATATAGAGATTAGGGCAAACCCGTGAAAAATCACATATTGTTAAGCTTATTTTGCACCAAAAATAAAGTTTGTATGAAAAATGCATATATATAAAAAAAAATAGTAATAAAAAGTAAAAAAAAATATATATATATTTATTAAATTAAAAGATATATATCCCCACGCCTGAGAATCGAACCCCGATCAACTGCTTTAAAGGAAACTATATGCTGACCATTGCGCCACATGCTATAATTGTAAGAACGGCGGCATAAATTCATTACATGTACCGAAAATATGAATTATACATTTTTGAATTTTTGAAATAGAATATTACGTACATCACTTCACATCCGAAATTATATTGTTTAATAATTTCGTATACATCCACTCTCTAAATTGGAAAATACTCTATATTTCAATTTTTTTTCAGCACCGCCATTATTTTTATTTTTATTTATATTTATTATATACATTTTATTATTTATATTATCTACATTTATTTTTGTTGAACGCATAGTCCGGAGGCATTGTAGGCAGTGTTGTCACCACCATTATTGCAAAATATTATGACATAATAATAATGTGGGTAGAGGTTAGACGTGATTGGAAAGACCTGTCTATTTAGAGCTGATTTTCTTCGAAAATTCTATCAGGTAGGTGGGGACTTACCACTGGTTTTGAATCAGCAGTTTTTTCTTATCTTTTTCCTTAAATTTGTAAGCTTTGTTTAATTAAATTTCATTTAATAAGGTGTATTGTCTTCCTGTGATGATAATGAGTTACGTCCGCGTACAGATAGACACTACAGGTTACCTTATCTGCCATACACAAGCAGGAAAAGTAAAATTATCACAATGAACTTACGGCCATTCTTCCCAACCCTACTGAGCAAGTATTGAGCTGTAATTTTGCCTTAACACTGTTCAAATGCACAAATTCGCTCTTCCCAACGAATTTCTCCATTAAATTTACGTTCAATTTAGGATATCGATTTTTGTGGATTAAGTTCACCTCAGCAAAAGACTAGTTATAAAAAAATGTCAACAGGATAAACAAATATCACCGAAAATGTCATTATTAGTTTACGATCTTTTTTAGGCGATTTAAATATTTAATGACAAAAATTTATTTTCGTTTTGGAATGTCAAAACATGTTTTTCGTATGTTTTAAATAAAACTGAAGAGAACTCAACTTATTTTACTAATTATAAACTACGTTTTGTTTTGTTTTTTTTTTCGTCAAATGTCAAATGTACAAAACGAATAATGTGCTTTGCAGCATTATAAAAAGTCAAGCTAACATTTTATTTTCAACACATTTTTAACACATACGTTTCTGAAGTATAAAATGTTGTTTTATTTATTAGTTTTTAAAACAAATGATATGTATTCATAATAAATATTTTATTAACTCATCAATGAAAGTTTGTACTTTGATGTCACTTTATTGTCTTAAGGGTGGGCGGCTACTATTTTATAGTGGTCGGGCACCTCCTTGGACAATGTAGGAAGAAAAATGCTTAGAAATAGGCAAACATAGCCAATACTTAACAAAACATTTGGCTAATCGGTGAGATTGATAATTCGAAAAGTTGGGAAGGGAAGGGAAGGGAAAAGACGGCCGTTAGAATCAGCGGCGTTTAACTAAACAAACGTTGAACCGTCGCGTAAAAATTTAATAAGCAAGGCGGCTTGTTTTCAGCTATGCGCAAGTGTGTGAGTGTTTATTTATTTTTTCGAATTTTGCACCCGAAAAGAATTACGTTTAATTTGTAGTTTCATTTATTAAGCATAATATGAACCATTCTATATCTAAGGAGGATCTTGATATAAATACGCGCCGACTCTACACAGTGTTTAGTAATTTAATATTTTCGTACAAATAATTGTGTAGTAATTTCACTGCGAGGTACGTGCTACCCACCCCCACTTACAAATGCTTCTAGTTTCAAAATGACATTTATAGCCACGTTTACACAGGCGCAATAAATCTGCAGTTCAACATTTCACACACGTGTGAACGAAGCTGTGTAATGTTACTTGTACCCTTAGAGAGCACGCGTCGCATGTGTGATTCATTGATTTACATTTTTGCCGAGAACGCAAAGAAGCGAGAAGTAGATTGCACGCGTCACATAGAAATAACAATAACAATAAGTATACAACATTGTACCAATGTGGTACAGGGTACAGGAATAGATGAGATACTTACACGTTTTGTCGTAGACGAGAAGTTGATTGCCAAGATGATGAAATTTCACATTTTTTTCCTTTCAAACAAACACAATTTGAAAATATTTACCGTGGATCAAAGATGAAATATAATTAAAATTAATAACAAAATGTTTTGTATAAAACACCATTTAATGTGCTAATGGTCAATTAAATATTATTAATAATCAGTTTTTTTTTTAAATAACTGTCTGTTTAATTTATTTTCACATTAATACGTATATTTAGAATATTATTAATAATAATTATAATTTTCGTTTGTTTTTTGTTATGACTAACTAACTAACCATTACGCCGTTTCTCCGCACGGACGGACAGCCAAAGAACTTGATCTCGGCATACAATTCTTGCTTCATTCACATTCATACATTCTCTCCTATTATTCCGACTTTTGACATGGCCCGACTTGAGTATTTGATTCACTTGATCGTGCCATGTCTTCCTAGGGCAATCCCGATTTCTTCTTCCATTCACATTCGCGTCATATATTCTCCTCACACACCTTTCTTCGTTCATTCGCTCTACATGCCCTTAACAATATCTTAGAATAAAGAGTTTCATAGGTGCTAAATTCATATCGCACGTATGGAATTAATTTCGGATTCACTCTCGGGTCTTACGATGGATTTACTAACGCGGAATTTGAATAGCGCGCTATTTAAAGTGTGGTAAACTTATAATACAAGTTTGTCTCATTATCTTATCCTTTATATGGGATTTCACCGCACAAATGCACTTTAGAGAAAACCGCCACTGCACCAAACACCACACTATCTTGGAGTCATTGACCAAACAGACTGTTTTTTATATTTTCCTACTTTCATAACTTATTGTTAATTTTTGTTTATGTTTGTAATTTGTCTATTTTTACCTTATTCTTTTCTGTTTATTATTTGTCTATTCTTGTCATTATTTCTATGTATACTGTGTATCCTGACGAGGGAAGCTTGACATGACTTTTAGTCATTAGGTTACGAGATCGATTCCCATACAACAAACAACGTAATGATATAGATTAGTTATCTATACATATGACTTTTAGTCAGGAGGTTACGAGATCGATTCCCATACAACATACAACGTAACGATATAGATTAGTGATCTACACACATGACTTTTAGTCAGGAGGTTATTAGATCGATTCCCATACAACACACAACGTAACGATATAGATTAGTGATCTACACACATGACTTTTAGTCAGGAGGTTACTAGATCGATTCCCATACAACATACAACGTAACGATATAGATTAGTGATCTACACACATGACTTTTAGTCAGGAGGTTACTAGATCGATTCCCATACAACGTAACGATATAATATTATCTATCCTCGATTTTTTTATTCATCATTTAGGGCTGAGCGTGTGAACTGTGGGCGCCAAGAGTGGCGAACACTGATGGTGAAATTTTTAATTAAGCTAAAAGTTTGCCTTTACGAGTGTGGCTTTAAGAGGATCTAATTTATATAGAATTCGAACGAAATCACGAACTCCTTATGCAGGTGGCGATAAGGTATAAATTTCCGCTTAACACCGGCCGCCAAAAAAAAACATCACCAAAATACGTGTTTTATTTTATTTTGTGAAGTTCAGGCACAAATATTTAAATATTCCGGTCACAATAATAATGGTAATAATAATTAGATGATTTGTATAGCGTCGTTTTTGTGAAAAATCACCCCAAGGGCGCTGTAAATGCTCTGCAAACTCTGAAGGACTTAATTTTCGACATCGTACGATAAAACCAAATCCGAAAAAAGGTTCGTAAGTAGGAAATTTTACACTTTTTTCAGATTTTTAAAATATTTTTCGTAAGCGGATATGTGTTCCACTTGCAGCATTTATAATATTTCTATGCGATCAAATTTTCAATCCTAAAACTTATGATCTTTCATTACTTCGCTTTAAATCGTCTTTAAACGCATGCGTTTTAGCGTTCTAACGTTGGATGGTTGCTAATTGTCTACACATGTCCGATAGCAGCGCGTGTCGCGCTCAAATTTTCCCCCAGTGTGAACATGGCGCAGGAACATAGATTTCATCATCTCTGCACAATCGATAGAGATACTTCTATTAGCGGCTTGACCCTGAGTTTCTAGCGAGATGCTCGGTGATATAATAATAATTAAATTATGCGTACGTCTGGCCGGTGCGGTGCGGTGTCGGGGCAGATTGCCTCCTTGCTTTTGTGTATGTGTTTAAGTTGTTATCATCTGCGCAGAAACTGTATATTTTAAGTTAATTCACATATTTATTACGGGTGACATTTAAGATTAAATACGAAGTAGTATCGTCTGGTTTAATCTGAATATGCAGGTATCATTAATATCTCAAATAAAAAGCAGAAGTAAGGTGTCTGTCTAATGCAACAAAAAAACTCTAACGGTGAGCTCTGAATTCATGAAAAAAAAAAATCTGTCTGGATTTTGAAGGTTAACGCAAGAATTTTGAGCTCGTTATGTCATTTTCATCATGAGGTATGGGACTTTGAAATAACGATCTAATTGTCAGAAAATAATGGTTTCGTAAAAAGCGTATTGAGACTCGGGCGAAGCCGGGTAGTAAAACTAGACTTCTATAACTTTTAACATCTTCTATTTTTTTTTGTGGCATATCAAAATTATATTGATATGCCACATATTATTTATTTATTATTGCCATATATTTCCTCCGTAACTCGAATGAGACTAGGTCACACTTCTTGTCTTAGTCATCTCGCCAGATTCCAAATAGTCAGCTCGCCTTACTGTGATTGTGGGTCAGAGGACACTCTGGACCATAATTTCTTTGAGTGTCCTATCAATGACCAATTTCCAAATTTTATGCATGAATTGGTAAAACTTAAAATTGATCTCCCTACCAGTATTCCCTGCCTTCTAAGTCTCAACTCCCCCAAATTAACAATTTATTAGCAAAATACATTTATAAAAATGGCATTAAAATTTAAGTCATTGGGGATTAAAAACACATAAATTTACACTGTTTAACTTATCTAACTTATCTGCTTCAATTTTATTTGCCCAAATATTATATCTTGTTTAAAAGTAACTAATTTTAAGAACAATCTGTACAATTAAAATCTAACTGATTATACATGGCCGAGATCGCCCTTAATGGGTGAAAGCCAATAACATAACAAAAAAAAAATTATACATTCAAAGTTTAAAACCCTGCAATACCCTCCGAGCGGAAACAAAAACGACATATGTTAGTACGGAAGAGAGAGAGAGCGCGCTAATAGAAATGGCGCTTAGGGCGTAAGCGATCGTTTTAAAAATATTTAATCAACCATGACATATTTAGAATAGAGCAAAGATCTCAAGACTGTTGATTTACCGAGCATTAAAGAAACGCTGTGATTTTTTTTCATACCTACAACATTTAAGGGCGAGAGGGACGTCGGAGAGTTATTATTTATTAATTCAAAATAATGATAGTATTATTATGCAATACGATAAACACAATGTTTTTAAATAGAAAAATATTTATTAAATATTTTATAAATTTACATAGGCTTAGCATTTATCAAAATCTAATCAGAAATATTAATTTTTTCTGACCGTTCCATTGTATGTTTTACAAAATATTTAAAATACGAATATGATTTTTAAAGTGGAAGACAAGTATGTTTAATCCTTTATCGTTGCGTTTTTGTAAATAAACATAAGCAAAGATTTGTAATCCGCATTACAAAAAAAAAACATTAAAGTTACGTAATGTTCATGAAAAAATTAAACTACACACTGATTTTTTAAAATTTATCTTATCGACATGTTTCAGAAAAACCTTCACAGCATTTTTTAAGGATATTCAACTTTTTAAATGTTTTTGTAAAACATGCGTAGAACGGTCAGAAATGTGTAATATTTCAGATTATATTTTGATAAATGCTAAGCCCATGCAAATTAAAAAAAAACGTAATAAATATTTGTCTCTTTAAAAACACCATGTTTATCGTATTGCACAAAAATATTGTCATTATTTTGAATTAATAAATAATAACTCACCGACGTCCCTCTCCCCGTTAAATAACAGAACCGCACGTGTTATTTATATTTTTCGGAGTATACCTCGCGATTTTTTCTATCTCTTGGAATTTTATATAATTACTTTTTCAACTAGACATCTGAATAGAGATTAACTTTAAAAAAATAACATAAGTATATTGTTTGAAGTGGATAAAAAAAAGTTTTCAAGGGAAGTTAGTAATATGTAAATAGAAATTCTGAATGCGAAGGAATAAACTTTAAAAAAATGCCATTTGTTAAGTTATGACAAGTTTTATCTGATTATTTTCTTTCCGGTGTCGAAACATTTATTTTCTCTTTTATTCCGCAATATTTGTAATATTATGAGTGCTTGCCCACTTAACTTTGTCTCGTGTTTTTCCGACGCGCTTATATAATTATTATGATTGTCTTTCAATTGGTCGTCTGCAGAACAAAGTAAACACCGTTTTCGACAATTAAAATACAAATCGGCGTATCGAGAAATCGCCCGCGAAGCATAACGGTGAGACAGCATAGAAAGTAACCAACTGAAGAAATACGAGGAAAAATAATGGCAATACTTTCCTGCTCACCGTGACTTTGTAGGAGATTTCATTTACCCACGTAACAAAAAAAATAATACAAATTACTGCACTTTACCCCCAGCACATGTGGAAAAAAAAATGCTTAGCGCCCTTGGAAGTGATTTTTTTCATAATCTAATTGAAATTTAAATATTAGGCATTATTATAATAAAACCAGTGGCTTAGCGAACGTCCAAGGCCCTGGCCTCGAAGGGGCCAGATTCTAGTCTTACAGGGCCTTGAAAATTTCTACATCAGAAAATATAGATATTTACTTATTATTTGGAAACATTTTGAAGAGATTTGGTTAGGTTAGGTTAGGTTTTCGAGATGATTTCGTATAACACTAAAGTAGATACTACCCAACCTAATACAAACTTCTCAGAATGATTTCAAATAATTTATAAGTACTAAAATATCTAGCGAAAAACGTTGCATAAATTTGTGCATAATTTTGTGAAACTTCAATAAAAAATATTTTTTCTCTATAAAATTCATATAGATCAGCAAACGCTGATTTACATATTATTATACATAGAATTTATAAATCGTTATTTAAAAGTGAATAAAAAAACCATCTCATCAAAATGCCCTGTTTTGTTGGCACCATTGCATTCTCGACATCTGACTTCACTTGTAGGGGTCTGCGTGTATTCTGGTATAGAATGTGTATGGACATTTTTATATATATAAAAAAAAAACTATTAACTCCCATCCATCTCACTAGGACAATCCTGTGTTGAGATGAGCGCCAACACAATTTAATAATAATCCGTAAATTTCAATAAGCAAACAATAATACATGAATAAAAATTAGTAAATATTAACAAGTAGACAATAGTAAATAAATAATAAAGATCAGATAATAATAATTACATAATAATAGTAAGTAAATAATGATCAGTAAATAGTAATAAGCATATAATAATACACATTAAATATTAAGTAAATATTCATAAGTACATAATAATAAAAACAGGTAAATAATAATACGTAAATAAAATTATGTAAATAGTAAATAGTATAAAATAGGTAAATCATAACATGTAAATGATACTATGTAAATAAAAATACGTAAATAGTAGTATGTAAATAAAAATATTTAGGTAAAAAAAAATGATAAGTAAATAGTAATGAGTAAGTATAAGTAAACAATAATGATAATATCGAGCATACATAGTTTCAACGTTGATTACAACATAAGGGATAAAATGGATAAAGCAAAATCACCACATTAAGCTAACATTGTTATTGTTATTATTCTTTGAGTTAAAGTTTTAAATAGGTACTCACATAACTTTAAAACCAATGTTATGTTATGGTTTACTATAAATATAACTATGTACGGTATAGTTAATTCTTGTTTTGACATAACCTTTAAAAATGAGGTTCGGGATATTAGAAACACGGTAAAAATGACTGAAAGTGCGGATATGGTTGCATTTTTATACTTTGGTATACTGGGGAAATACAATAGTGACGATATGCTGACATTTTACAACGCGTCCTTCAATTTAAATGAGTTTTAAAAAAAAATTGCATAGAAATTCGAGAAAGAATATTTTATAAGAATATCGAAAAAAGTCTTGAAATATGCCGAAAGAGTCGAGTTGTGACCATGATAATATTATTTCATCGTTTTTCAGTTCGGTTTCATCAACAACCAATATATATATATATACACGGGCGAGGTCTGTTCATAATATTATGTACCTATCTACTAGTAAATATATAACCTGGACGAATCAAATGTCAGATATTTTCAGTTTTTTTAAATATAATAATAAAAATAAGGTTTTATTATCTTCTTTTTTTGTAACTAATAATGATATCCTCACTGGGATTTCTCGTGCTGAGCATTGCATTTTATTTAAATTACATTATATTAAATCGATGAGCTTGATGAAAAAATAATTATAATTGTTAGGTGAGGTGTTTTAAGTGCAGTTGAGTGGTTTCGGTGTTAGTCTGTATTTAGTGTTCAATATATTTTCTATTTCAGATCTCCCTGTGTAACGTATCCAATAGTGGTGGGCGAAGCGGCTCGGTTTAGTGAGCCGGATATCTAAATCAGCTCTTTGTAGTGTACCGGTTCGGTGATCCGGCTCGTTTGAACGACGCACCAAGACGCTCGCTCTTAAGACGCTCTTACACGATACTTTTTTCGTCCAGTTTTCATGTGGATTGTCTTTACAGAGAGCTGATTTAGTGATCTGGATCACAAACCAACCCTGCCGCTTCACCCACCAGTAGTATTCAGTGTTTTATTTGATATTTAAATTTATTATGGTTGTTGTGATTTTTAAAGGATGGTGGGATTTTGTTGTAGAGTTTAGTGCCATAGTATGAAAAGTGTTTTTGTCCAAATATTGTGTTTGTGGTTCAGTTGACCCCTGGCAAACTTATATACGAGTATACATATATAAGTTTCCCAGGGGTCCAAAAAATTTTCGCAACACCACTGCTCAATACGGAGGCAGAAAACAATGAAAACTTATTTAAAGCAGATCCAAATACATAATGTTTTAAGTGCGATTTAATGAAAAGCGGCTCTCCAGGCGGTTCGGTCAAATATACAATTCTTCATCTTGAGTGATTTACCGCGCCTACGTAGTAGCTAACTAGCCGCGCGAATTCCACCAAATTGTTTTCTCTTATCTTGTTTTAGTCGACGAGCGTTTTGTTTATTATTTATAACACAATATACAGGGTGTTCCAGGCAGGATTATATCATTCAGCTGACTTATCATAGGAGGTGTAGTCGAAATATCTTTTTTTATTTTCTTACTAGCTGATGTGTACCCGGCCTTGCTTGGGATTATTTATTTTTTTGGAATAAAGAATCGAAGTTGTGAATTCTTGCTTTTCGTTTGGGTGCCATAATTGATTTGACGGCGAAAGTAACTATATCTAAACGAAGAAACGTCAATTTGAAAATTTTATTTAATTCTAAACATTTATTTTCAAAATATATCTAAATAGATACCTACTTGTGTTTCCATTTTGAAATTGTTCTACCCAAAGAAACATTCCTCTTTTGAATATGTAATCTGTGGCTAACCAGAGTGGTATATCTATGGGCTGACCTCAATACAATATGGCGGTTCAATGTTTTTCGTACTAATTTTAAAACGTTATAGCAACAAGTAAGTTTCGAGAAAATCGAGGACAGACAAACAAACATTCATTTTTATAAATAGATTATCATTTATCATCGTTTTTGCCCTTTGATAGGTAGGTTAAATGATAGAAAAACTAAATTATGATTTGTTATTTATTTTTTATCCAAATATTATTATCCAATTATTATGGTATTATGTCTGGCAGAGACAGCATAGAGACAAACGTATTTTGAAGGAATTAGATGTAATTGACTGTATCTCATAATAGAAATAACCCAAATATCGCGGTATTATTAGTTCAAATTTAATCATTATACATCCTATGACAAACTGTTTAGCGAATTTGAAATAATTGTAAAAATGATACATGGCTAAAAAATGGTATTTTACAGGTATCTACTAGTAGAGGTGTGCTCTCCATATAGGCACATAAGCACTGCCTAAGTGCCCACCCCACCTTGCTCATATAGGTATATAAATAATTTTAAAATTATTGCAAGAAATCAATCAACCCTTTTAAATTCAAATGTTGACTGTATTCTACGCAAAAATGTACATGTGTGCGCAATGCGCGTTCAAGGCAAGACTCGTTTGTGTTTGTGTCGTAAAAGTAATTTTATATATCCAGTTATTTTGATGTTTTATGTGGCGGTAATCCAACCAATATTGGGTAAAGCCAGCAGCTTGCCCATTCATAGCGAAAACTTAACACTTCTGTTATAAATTTTTTTTAAATATCAATTAATTTGTTTTTTCCTACTGCCTACCATGATTGAAAACACTGTGCACGCCACTGTCTACTTAGTATTTTGTCTTGATTATAATCTATTATTCTATTTTGATTTCATGCTAGTTATTTATTTCTTTATTTTATAAAGTGAGACATTCTGTTTTCAGAAATAAATAGATATTTAATTTGAAACAAGGTATCATTAAATAAATGGTTTTGTAAACAAAACGATTGTAATTACGAAGTTTTAGATAATTTACCAAGTTTACTTAATTCTCGGCTTAAGTGCCTTGTTTACGAAGGGATTTTATTTACGAACAGTTAGTGACGGTTTTACCGTACAAATGGGTTTCTTGGTTTCTAGACTTTCTAGACATTTCCACGAATCATCGCTCGATTCTACAAATTTAACACAAAAACCGTAAATAAATAAACTGTAGTACAAAAGATGTGTTTTATTGCCCAAAAGAATGACTGAAAAGCGTAATGTTCAAAATTACCAAAATTAAGAGTAGTTATAAAAAACCTGGGAAGGCTTTCATCTAGTACTGTTAGAATAAGCAGATAAGGAACTATGCTGAATATGATAAGAAAAGAAATACAACGCAATTACTTTATACTTATCTTAAATTTCAAGGTTAGTTATATAATCAATCTTGCGTTTTTTACGAGAAGTTTGGATTACCTAACTGAAAACACGTGTTTTCCTTGTTTGTTTTGTTTTTGTTTTTTTATTCTAGGATGAATGAAGTATGCATGAAGAACGAGCTAATGATGAATGTAAGTAAGTCTAAAGTCATGGTGTTTGAAAGAGAGATTGCGAAAACAGTGTGCAATATAGTTGTGAATGACGAATACTTGGAGCAGGTCGATGAGTTTGTATATTTGGGAAGTATGTTTACGAGAGATGGAAAGACTGATAGGGATATTGAAAGAAGGGTGAATGCAGGAAACTCCATTAACGGAGGACTGAACGCGGTTGGCACTAACAAAAAGTTGTCCAAAGAAGCGAAGCTAGCAGTCCACAATGGAGTGCTGATACCAACCCTGATGTATGGCAGTGAGGCATGGAATTGGCAGAAGAAGGATGAAAGTAAACTGAATGCCGTAGAAATGAGATCTCTGAGACGAATGTGTGGTAAAACCATGTATGATCGTGTGAAAAATATTGAAATTCGTAAAGAATGCAAGGCTGATGTAAGCGTAATGAGTAAGATTAAGAAAGGGACGCTTAGATGGTTTGGGCATGTGGAGCGAATGAACGAAGAAAGGAGTGTAAGAAGAATGTATGACGCGAATGTGAATGGAAGAAGAAGCCGAGGACGTCCGAGGAAGACATGGCATGATCAAATGAATCAAATACTTGAGTCGGGCCATGTCAGAAGTCGGAATAATAGAAGAGAATGTATGAGACGATGTATGAATGTGAATGAAGCAAGAGGTGTATGCCAAGATCGAGTTGTTTGGCGGTCCGTCCTCTCTGCCTACCCCTGCGGGGAAACGGCGTGATGGTTAGTTAGTTAGTTAGTTAGTTTGTTTTTTTATTTTATTTTTTATTTTAAATATGATAACTCAACCACGCGAGACTTCTAACTATGGGAGGGAGAGGAATTTATTTATTTTAGGTATGGAAGGAAGAAAAGAAATCTTTAGGAAGGTTTGTAGAATCTGGGTATTTAATATAATCAATAAATACACTTAACACTTTAAGCGATTCAATCAATTAATTTATGAGGGATGTTTGATGGTGTCCTGTCTCCACAGGGCTAACAAGAGGGACTCCATTCAGGCAACCATGGGGTTGAGAATAGTATTATTCGATTGGCGTTGTCTGCACCATAGTTCACTGATTCCTTCATTCTTTTACTTATGAATCGCTGCAGTACCCCGGGAGTCAAGTTGACCAACGGGAGGGACTCCACCCAGGCAGCCATGTCGTCGAGAATAGAATTATTGGATTAAAATAATCTGTGATGTAGGATTTCCTAGCGGTGACGAAAAGTTCCAGAATGTTCCGAAAGAGTGCACTGCTTCCTACGCAGAAACCTCTGAAGCGCTGCAGTACCTGGGAAGCCAAAATAGTTGAGATAAGAACAAGATTGCCAATGAAAGTTTTTGAACAAACCGCAAACACGTCGCAATAAAACTGTTTACAAACACGTAAAGCGGATTATTAGATTCGTGTTTTGTTATTATTTTTTCAGATGTCTGCCGTATTTCTTTCCGGGCCCGACCTTACGAATAATAGCACGTCGCAGACACCTTGTCAAATTCACATAATTTCAAAAGACAGACAGACATTCCTTTTGAACGTTATTTGAACAAACTGAAAGCGAACCAAATTAATTATCCAATGTCAAATTATGAATCACACGACCAAAACGCTGAATTATGCCGAATTTGGTTTATTGGTGAATGTAGCTGCTTTTCTAATATTCTTTGTCCATTGGCATAGAATCGGCTAGATAAGCACTTCACCAACAATGAAAACAATTTGGGTCCACTGCACATATAACGTCAACTGGTTGTATTTATCCCACAAACGTCTTGAAATAAAATAAAGAATAATGCATTTTTGTGCTTTAGTTTTAAATGTAAATTCTGACAACGGTGTAACATGTTTTCACGTTTTAAAAATTAAACGTGTCTTTCACCATAAAGTGGTATATATATATAACAAATAATACACATGTTATTTTGGGGCAATATGGGACCATATTTCACGAGTATGTTTAAATAGTTAACAAACTGTAATCGGTTGCATTGCCAGAGTATTGTAAAATCTTCCTCAAATTTCAATCGATTGTATTGTCACAATACTGGATTACACAAATTTGCAAAGTCAAATATTTAATCTTTGCTCAATAATGATGTTTAAATCTTTCGAATTCCAATTACAGGCATGGCAATCGGCCATTGCCTTTTAAACTTCAGTCGGGTCTAGACAAAATCAGTTGTCAGTTACAAACATCTCTCAGATTATAGATTTATTTAGAAATATTCCCGCTTGACATTCAATTTCAAATAGATTCGCTGTTTTTGAACGTATCTCAAAGTGAAATACTATTTTTTAAAGCCGATGAAAGAATCTTTCAGATTTTAATATTAATAATTTTATTTTAAATAAAAATATTTATAACATATTTAATTAGAAAATTGTATTAGAAGGTTATTGTTACATTTTTTTTCTTCTTTTTCGTATAAAAATAATTATAAAAAATTGGCAAACTTCGATCAATATTTTTTTAATAGGAATGCTGTTTCATAGAAGTATGTCTAATTATACTGGAGCGTCTATGGTAAACCTTTAAATGTGAAGTGAAAGATGGGTGTTCTCTCTTTGTAAAACTGTTTATATCATTTATCTGACTATAGTAAAAAGGGAGATAGAACGAGTTTTATGAAGACGTGTTATTCGGCGGCGAATATGGCACAACGTGACTGAACCGCTTTTGATGTCTCATGACAAATACGGCACTACGTGGCCCGAGTGGTTAACACATTTCAATTCAACTCTTTATTATTTTTAAAAAAATTACAAAATTTACATTTTAAAGCATTTTTAAAGATGATACAGGATGTACAACATCCAAAATAATTACTTATAAAAAATAATAAAAATTAAAACAAAAAATAAGTTAGACATAATTAATCTCAGTAAATTGTATACAAGGCATACTGGTATTATACAAGTAGCAACAAAGCTTTACGTTTAAATGCAGCTTCATTGATGCTAAATATGTCGATATCCGAAGTGATTCTATTTAACAGCAAGAGCATGACCATTGGCAAGTTGGTCCTGCAGGTCAGGAGATAAAACAGTCTATGCTGTCGGTGACGGAGATAACCATCGGGAACATAGAAATGAATGTTCTCCATGACAGCCGAATTTTCGAACCATCCGCGAATCAGTCTGAAGAAATGTGTCACAATGTGTACATCCCTTCTGACCCGCAGATGGTTCATTCCGAGCATACCTAGGAGAAAGTCATTTCATTACATGCCTATCTACTTCTGTGAAAAAAATTCAACTAATTTCTAACCAAAATGTATTTTTTCCACGAATTTGGTAAGGAATTTATAATAACGATAAATAAAGGAACTTGTACGCTCATTTACTCAGTTGGCCACAAAAACCAGCGGAATATGGTAATAACACGGCAATATTCAATGCAAATTCATACCCGAACTGCGCACAGTCTACCTTTGGTCATAGGGCAATGCACGCCACTGGCCTACCTACCAAAACAATATTAAACTATCATATAAGACTGCTATGAAAAAAAATTGTTGCAAAGGTTCAACAACACCAGTCACGTCTTTATTCAAAGATAATAATTGATATTCAAAATTCTAGATGAAAAAATACTTTAGCGATGCTAATTTATGTAGGAAGTAAAAAAATATTATTGTTTTCATCACGAGACGATGCAAACTCAAACTGGTAGAATCAATGATCGAATCGAAGTATGGGGCTGCCGCTGAGATCCGTTGCAACGTCTCTTTCTGATACACGAGTTGTTTATGAGAAAGAGGTAAAGATTGTAACGGATCTATCAGCGGTAGGCGTGACTTTGAGAATAGAGTTACTCGTATAATATCTGACTCCATCTGGATTATTGTGATATTTTATTGATGGATTTTAAGCTTGATCATAAATTAATATTCATATTTGTTAGATTGGTTTTACAATCTTTTCAATCAAACAAGATATTTCTACGTATTGGTAGTTGTATATTATGTAGGGAGTGTTCACTGACGTCAAAATAGACTTGCCCAAAGTACGACTTCGGCGGCTGGAAGCAAACACGTGACACCCATTATGGTACCAGCCTAGTTCACTGCCGTCCACGTTTGTTTCGCGTGATTTTGACTGCGGTAAGCGAACTATAAAACATTTTTAAAAGAGTCAAACTAAATACTCTAAATATTCGGTTTTTGTAAACAAGCGGAACCTTTTTACTTATTTACCGTTTTATGCCTTAAAATCGAAGTATGATCCCGATAGGAATGAAAGAAAAAGTCTCATTAGCTCAGTGGTTATTGTGCTGTACCGCAAACACAGAGGTCCTGGGTTTGATTCCTAGATGCACCGGATACCTTTTTTATTTTATGTGACTTTTTTATAAACATTTTTATTGGTCCTGACATATCTTGCCCGTCTCACTAGGTGTGAAACTGTGTTGAGAACTGCAATTTACAGGAGTGGTTGTTCAACTAGGTTATTATATATGGTAAAAATGACAAATAGATTAAAATTTAGTAAATTAATTAAAAAATTACTTTGTATTCACAGCATTATTAATATACACAGATATCAACATGTTTCGAAAGCGATGCTTTCTTCATCAGGAATATATAAAATACTAAAAAATAATAATGTCAAGTATAGACAAAAGATAAACATAGAACACAATAATGTAAGAATAGACAAATTATAAACATAAACAAAAAAATATTAAAGTAGATAAGTAATTAATCAAAAATGTTATTCCAGATGAAGAAAGCATCGCTTTCGAAACATATTGATATCTGCGCGTATTAATAAAGTGGTGAATAGTATTTTTTTAATATAATTTATTAATAATGACGCCACAAAGTGAATACCAATATTTTGAAGATATTATGCAATTTAATAATAAAAAAAAAAATAAAAATAAGAGGTAAAAGAATTTTGAAGCAGAATTTCAGTTAAACACAAATATGAAATATAAGAACATGATAGCAAAATAAACAAATGAGAAATAAGAGGAACATATACATAAGTGCATAATGATTAAATATCTTCAACGATTAAATTTTACAATGAAGTTTGTTATTCCAATAAATTCAAATTTATTCATTTCCTTGTGCTTGTCTCCAAAATATCATATCAAGTAAACAAAATCACCCTGTATGTAAATTAATGGGCCTGATTTCTCGCTTTGACCAATTCCTAAATGTCATCAACATTCAAGAAACGACACTAAAGTTGCATAATATTAAAATAATTATGTCTAAAGCGTCACAGGAAAATAAATAATAAGAGGTGTATGCGTGTTTGATCACGCACAGAGTGTAAGCAAACAACGATAAAGCCCGCTGTTATGTTTTAAATAACATTGATGCCGTAAGACTGTAAAACTCCCCATTTTCCATTAAAAATTAAATGTGATAACCTGATAACAAATAGAAGTACCTTTGCTCTGCTGTAACTTTTTACCACGCTTCGCGGCAACAATATAAACATTGGTATCTTTGCATCGTGCGTAGTGAAGAATCCAAGGCCTATCGGCTAACTTCGTCATCACGCAGATAAATGGGTAAAGCGCGAGATCATGGGACCCGATGACGTGGGACGTTCCAGTGATGGTACAAGAAACGGTTTGTCTGTTATTAGGGTTGCCAGATTTCAGCTTTTTTAGAATCCAATAAAATATTCAAGATCAATTCAATTATTTAAGGATGAAACAGAGTTTTAATAATAAACATTGGTTTATTTAATGATATAATTTTTTTAAAATTATTGAAGATAATAATTAACAAAACTTAAGCGAAAATATTAAACAGATAATAAAAAGGTAACGGTCGCATCTAAGACTCGAACCCAGGACCTCTCTGTCTATCCGGAACCAGCGCTTTTTTCCACTGAGCTAATGCCACCCATTTTTGCTGTTAATATCATCTACAATTAATTCCCCATGTACTTTCGGCTGCTATCTTTCTATAATGACTGCGAGATTCTTCCCGAATTTATTTGCAATCTAGATAGTGTCTCGGATATACCTATCCGATATTCAATAATGTGGGATATCTATTGACATTTTCTACAAGTCCAGGATTAATATTAATTTTTTATTGGAATAACTTATTGAAGCTTATAAATTTCATACATACGAGTGTATTTTTTAATCATTGAAGATAATATTAATATATCTAAAATGTTAATATGTTAGTATGATCGTGTGAAAAATATTGAAATTCGTAAAGAATGCAAGGCTGATGTAAGCGTAATGAGTAAGATTAAGAAAGGGACGCTTAGATGGTTTGGGCATGTGGAGCGAATGAATGAAGAAAAGATTGTAAAGATAATATATGACATGAATGTGAATGGAAGAAGAAGCTGGGGATGCCCAAGGAAGACATGGCACGATCAAGTGAATCAAATACTTGAGTCGGGCCATGTCAGAAGTCGGAATAATAGAAGAAAATGTATGAGACGATGTATGAATGTGAATGAAGCAAGACGTGTATGCCAAGATCGAGTTGTTTGGCAGTCCGTCCTCTCTGCCTACCCCTGCGGGGAAACGGCGTGATGGTTAGTTAGTTAGTTAATATTATCTTCAATTATTAAAATATATAATTATATATTCAATGAAGATTATAAGCTTCAATACGTTATTACAGTAAAAAATGAACATATAAAGATTACTATTCTACAATTCAACATGGCCACGTTTGCGGAAATGCCATAAAATCATACATTTTTGATGAATCCTACAATATTGTATTGTAGCGTGGGTGATGTAGCGTTAATGATTTGTGTTATAATATTGTTTTGGTTTTCTATTTTATTTTATGTCGTGATAGCTTTTTATATTATTATTTAAATGAAAATTGTTTTTGTTTTAAGCCAATTTATTTTATTTATTTATATATATTTCTGCATTCGAACGGTTTCGGTTGGACTCAACCTTCAGGAATGTACACATATAAACTAAAAACATTTATCAATTAAATTATAATGTGAAGCCACAAAGTGATTGCTTTCTTAAATAATTTTTTTATATTATGTTCTAAAATCCATGTAAAAGCCCATATGGACGTATAATCAAATAATTACTCTTTTAATTAGACTTTAAACATAATTTATGACTATTTACGTTTAGGAAATTATAAAACAAATACGTAAATTAAGCTCAATGTACCTTCGTAATAAAATTGTACGTTTATCAAGTGCCAACCCTGCCGGATAGTGCTAATGATCCTCGGAGAATTTAGTTCTGTTGTATTTTCTACTGGCCACGCCACGGCCGTCTGATATCTCTACAAATAGAAACTGAGGACTCTAGGTTCAAACCGGCCATTGGGCAATTCTACAACTCTACAGTTCCACAATCCACGCGAGACAAGACAGCGAGGGATGTGGATTCGTCACCACGTCAAACACTGCTCTAGAGACCAGTGACATAATAATTCACGAGACAATGACAATATTATGCAAGTTGCAATTTGATATCCAATTATGCAGGGCCGTGACGAGGTGTTTACTATTTAGGCGCCTGGCTGGGGCGCTGGTCCAAAAGTCGCCCCCACAATCATGGTGACATTTGGAAATAGCTTGTATTGACCGAAGAACTAGAATTCTTGATTCCTCTGCACTGCTACATATCCGGAAGATACGCCAATTTTATTTACGCCAAAAACGGAGAACGGCCGTTAGTTTTACACCAATCATTAAATGAGTCGATATCAAGTTGGAGAAGAATGCAGTCATAGTGAGATTTTATTATTTTAATGATCTTATTGTCGTCTGCAAAACCCCAATTTTGACGGTTACACAAGTAAATGGTTATTTTAAAGCAGTATAGCTCATTCTAGAAATGACGGTGTTAGCTGAACATAGTTGTGTCACCAATTTAGACAAGACGTTTCGATTTTTAGGTCCTAGACCACTGAATAAATAATACACACTAGAAATGCCTTCCATGTAGATTTGAATGGAAACCGATTTCGCCATTGAATTAGTACCGTATATCGCCATTACATTTGATCGAAATTTTCATTTCGATCAAATGTAATGGCGATATTCTATATGAACTTTTGAACTACGAAACACGCCCACATCACATTCCTTGTGTTCTTCTTTATTCTATGTCCCAGACAGACCAACGAAATAGTTTTTTTTTTCATAATTTTCCTAACAGCCTATATCACCTTTGGAGATGCTGTGTGAATAGATGTGATTACCTATTCAAGAAAAAAAAAACAATTTGTGATAAATTTCGGTGGAAGTGATAAAAAAATTGAAATTACTTAAGGCACACGGACACGCCCACAACACACTTCTGTCAGTGTATCTCTATCTTATTAATCGTCTTAAAATTGACAAAATGGCTATGACTCCTCATGATCACGATACCAGAAAAAAGCAACTAGACAAGCTAATATACCTAAGTGCAATACTACTTTTGGACAAAGAAGCTCAGAATTTTTAGCTGTAAAATTATATAACAAACTCCCACATATCAAAAAAGTAATTCAATCAGCAAAACTTGGCTTAAAGAATTAACAGAAGAAGAACTGACTAGAAATTACTGGAAAGACCCTACCCAAACCTTGAAGTTGAAATATAGAAGTTGCTGAAACCCCTTTATTCAAAAACCTGGTCCGCCTCAGCAAAGGTTTTCCTAGTGAGGAGAGCTATGAAAAAATCAATAATATGCATGTATTTTTTATATTTATACCTTACCTTAATATCACAAAATTATATAGAAACTAATAAAATAAAATAAAAAAAACCTAAATAACCAACTTAAACCATAAATTTTTAGAATTTTGGACTATACTTTTATACTGTTCTGCAGAATTCTGCATAGGCTCTCAAATTTAATTCCAGTCCATGTTTAATGTTTATATTTGAGTTTGACAACATATCCGCCCACAAACAGCTCAGTTTCTCTAAAACCATTAATATAATCAACACCACTGCAACAAGTATGACGCGCATTTATTGGATTATTATTAGGAATGTTCATCAGCGACCAGTGTGACTGAATGCACCGCACCAGCTGCGGGCTGTAACGACTGTTAGTAGACCTGCGAAGTAATTAAACGATGCACAAGGTCAACATCCTCGTGTGTCCTCTCCGTTCCCAGTTCCCACCGAACGCTGCCTCTCCACGTCTCTACTTCACGCTTTGCGTGGTGCATAGCATACTGCATGGGTATTGGGTATTGACCAGTGGCGTGCACTTCATTTATAACTCATACATCTGGTGTTCGTTAACCTCCCCTTTCTGGGGGTGGTGTAGTTCCTCGTCCCTGCGCATAATCCAGGCAACTTTCATTTCAATTGTTACTTAAGTTGGTACTATTGTTGCTCTGTTGATAATTTCGATTGCAGCGTTTACTTTTATACAGTTTGTTTATTGCGTTTCTCCACTGTGTCTCCATTTCACTTAATTGTGCTAGTATCACCCTCACACTACCTGTATATCAGTTCTTCACGTTGTATAGATACTAACCCTTCTACCACACAAGTTACTCTGGCCCCAAATATCAAAATATTTTGGGGAGACCGTACCTTGGACCAAGTCGATAAAAAGCATATTCAAGAAAAAGTTAAATCCACCAATCACGCCATAAGTTCTCTCTACCGCATGCTTGGTAAGAATAGTAAATTATCCACAGACAATAAAATATGCAAAACCACTATCAGAGCCATATTTGCATACGCTGGACCTATTTGGGGAAACGCAGCAAAAACACATATAAAACTCTTACAAACCCTTCAAAACAAGGTAATTCGACTAATATTGAATGCTCCTTGGATCAGGGTTAACACTCTACTCAAAGACACAAAAATTCCTCTGATAAAGTAAGTTATAAAATCACTTTCTGAGCCATTTTATGCCGGATTATCCGGCCACTAATACCCAACGATAAATTCGCTATCAAGCTATGATGCTAATTCTATATTTAAATACAAAATACCAAAAAACGGTCCTCCGAACGGAGTAACTCCTGCAGCATTTCTGAACTTAGTTTTTAGAATATGTTTTCCATTCCCACAATTTTAATAAAACATCAAACACGTGAAACTTAAAACAAATCTTTTAATTACATTAGAACAAGATTATTTTAATAATAATTTTATTCTGAATTTAAATTAGACCAAAGTCATTAGTTACTAACTTCTGCTGTGCAGGAACATAAGTAGACCATTCAAAAAGATTAGAAGCATTGACGTGCACCCTGAAGGAGGAACACTTGGTTACTGATAACGGGGCGGGTGTGTGGTGGGTTTCTCCTCTACTTCATATAGGCTGAAAAGCTGTGGTTACCCCAAAGAAACATACCATAAAGATAATATACTAGGAAAAAAAATACTAATTTCTGATGAAAATATTTTTTTACATAAATTTTGTGAAATTTTTTATGTCAAAATAGTTCTAGTGGCCAATTGTTTTTTACAATCTATTTTTTTTGCGGGATATATAACGTAAAGTCATGTATCCACATATTGCTTGCAATAATGCTGTAAACATACCGTTTACTTGGCCAATATTTTTTTGCACAATGAATTGTTCGTTTTGAAAATAGATGCATAGTGTTATGTATGTCGACTATAGGTTTTTAACCTTTTTATAAATTGTCGCCTTATTTAGTTTCCCACACCACAAATCGTTTCAAAGCAATCGTCCAAATGGTGTTTTGCAGTGCCGTCTGTGGAGATAGTAATGAATTAACACTTCTTTGACTGAAGAAATTAAAAAAAAAATCGAATTGACGTTTGTGAATGTATTCTTGGCCCATTTAAAATATTTTTACAATTATTCATACCACAAAAAACTATCCACAGCCTACATTTGATCATCGAGCAATGCACGCCACTGGCATTGACATGACGGTACTGTTCCACTATTAATGGCTATGTTTCCTAGGATAGGCGTACCGCTGATAGCTCCGTTGTTACCTCTCCCTCTTTCTCATGAATGTATCACGTAACAGAAACAGATGTTTTATGGATTACAAATGATTGGATTTTTTTTTGTTTTTCTTGTGCATTAACAATTTCCAGACATTTTGATTTTGAAGAGTTTTAATTTCCGATGTAAATTTGTTACGGCCAAACGAGCAACTTTAACACGTACTGCTTTTAAATATTGAAATGATTTGTTTGTTGACGAGTGTACACGCGGAATATGAAATGGAATAAATTGTTACTGTAGTTTTAAAGCTCCAGCTCCTCGGGAAACTTATAAAAATACAATATATTATTGTAAAACTAACAAATACAGTATTTTCATAAGTTTGTTGAAGGACTTGAGCTTTAAATTTACAAATGAGTCGTAACAACCTGAATTGTATGAAAACACAAACATATATATATATATATATGTTTGTGTTATATATATATATAGTTCAAATAATAATACACAATTACGTAGTAAGATTATTTTGAGATTGTCATGCTTTGTCACACGAATGCCATTTATATTTTTTTTTATTGTGTTTAAGTTTAATTTGTAGAACTATAATTTTTTCGTTTAAAAAACATTCAAATTTAAACAATATATAAAATTATAACCCTTAAATGGGGAAACTTTACAGTGTAATAACATTAGATTAAAGTCAATTTACTGGGAAATTAATAAGGTAATAAATATTAAAACGGAGTCTCATTATGATAATTTAAATAGATGACTTCACCACGGTTTGATGATTCCCTCGGACGGCGAAACAGCTGTTACACGCAGTAAGTAATAATTACCAAGCAGATCTTTTTTATAATTAAACCTTTTTTTTTAATAAATATTATAAGTTATTATAAAAACAACAAAAATGTGTTTTTGATTCGTTTGATTTGGTTTTGATTACTCCTACCGCTAATCGAAACGAGTTTACATGAAAAAGAGTAAAGGTAGGTAACATCTGAATCTGAAAAGTGAATTAATGATCCTTTAATAACGTTTAAATATGGAAGGGATATCTGAATAACAATATATAAATAAAGAAAACGGAAAGTAGTTTACACAGGAATCTTTTTAAAAACAACATTCGGTAACATAAGAATATCTGTTACAAATTTAATGTGGCATGCATGAACCAGACAGAATTATCCTGTTAGCATAGTATAGCGTCTCCCACACGGACGTGTTTCCACCTGTGTTTCTCGATCTTCGCTCCAAAGCGCCCTCCGATCTGCGGGCCGATACGTCAGAAAGGTTGCGTTATTTTGGGTGAAAAAATCACCACACTTCGGCGCGCTTGTCGATCCGTTCATCGACTGATCTCCGTCCGGAAGTGTACGTGTAAAGGGATTTTTCAGAGATCGGAGCGAAGTGCGACCTGATGCGTGAAACATCGTACGGTTTAAAAGTTTTGCTACAGTTTTTACCATAGATATCATAAGGTAGACATCGCTATGGTCATTTACCAATTAAAGTAATAACGTCATATGTCATATTTATGAAGATTATAAATTACTTACGTATGAACAGTGCAAATTTAGATAGATTTGCAATGTTTCGTTAAAAAATTAAGTTAATACTGATTAAACATTTAAAAAAAAAACTCGTTCAAACGCTTATGTGTAAAGGCAGAGCACGCCGATCGCTGAGAAAAATCTACGCGTCGGACTGGCGGGAGATCTGGGCCTTCGCCCTGCAGGTCGCTGCGCTGCCTTTACACGTACGTTTCGACGGACGTATTGGAACGAAGTGTGGTGAGATCTTGAGTCCGAAGCGTACGTGTAATGTTCGCTTATGTTTCGTCTCGTCTAGTTTGTGTGTTGTCCTCTGACCGGGACCACTGTCTGGATTTCGTATAAATATTTAAACACAAGTCTCTCTCAGACCGTTCAACCTCATTTCCACCATTTCCTGTACCACGCAAAACAGAAATTCTACGCGACCTGTGATCTGTGATGTTGATCACTGTTCGCAATATCCAGGGAAAAAACTCACACATAAATAATCATCGGGAAATAGTGTGGTTTCGACAGAAATATGTCACAACAATCTGTCAAACATCATTTTCACGAGAATCTTACGAAAGAGCTATTTGAATTTTACTGTGCTGTTGGATGTGTATTAGACTGATGTTTAATTTATATCGGGGGCTTTTTTCTACTCGAATGCAGTTCTAAGTTTGTCTGATGATTTCTAGAAAATGAAGTATATTATTGTTTATGCACACGGATTCCGTGGCAATTCGGCACAGGATAAATCGGCACACTTTTGAAAGTGATATAAAGTCATTAAAATCATGAAAAAAAAACTATCCCGAAAACCTAATGTAACATAACATAATTAATTTATTAAATATATATATTTTTTATTATAAAAATTATAATTAATTAGATTAAGTTAGAATAGGTTATCAGGCTAGTTTTTTCCCCCTACTTTTAAAAACTTAAAATCTTTTTTTAAATTTGCCGATTCATACGTATGTTGAGATTGGAGGAAGAGTTGTATTGGTCTAGTCAGTCGATAAACCTTCTTGGTACATGTTACAAACTTCCCTTGAAAACTTAAAGTTTTTATGCGTTTAAAAAAATATATGCTATTTTTAAAGAAAATCTCTATTCAGATGTCTGGTTGAAAAAATAATTATATGAATTTCCCTCGATAGAAAAAAATAAACAACACGCGCGGTTCTGTTATTTAACATGTTATAGGTATTGTTACGTACCTATTAGTTTTGAACACGGATTTAGATACATAATATTTACCTTTGTTTCTTCACTTGTTTATTATATTTGATCTCATTCTTATTGGATTGGGTTTTAGATTTAATATAGTCATTTACTTTGTTTAGGTAATTTATTAGGTGTAAGATATAAAGATAAAAAATAAAAAAAAAGTACTAGACACGTAGTTTACACTAGCAAAGATTTAGAAAGAAATGAGCTGAGATACCAACTGTATCATAGCAATGATGGAAGAGGAATGAACTCGGGATATAGGATACATAAGGATTATAAAGGAACTTTCAAAGAATTGCACCGAGATATTTAAGAAAGTTAGCGGGAATTCTTTCTTTCAGCTTCGAGAACAATAGATTTGTTTACAAATTTAGGGAATATGACAATAGCCATTATATTTTAAGCAATAACCATTGAAAATTACAATAAGGAACTCCAGTCCATTTAAAAAAAAAAAAATTATTAATGTTGACATCCTAACTTAATTTTTTGCTTTTTAAATTTTTTTTAAAAGTTTGTTTTCATGGTTAAAATAATTGTTAAATTTAATCATTGAAGAAGATAATATTAAGATATCCCAAAATGAACCACGAAACCGAAAAAACAACAGAAATTAAAAAGGTTTCAGTCGCATCTGGGACTCGAATCCAGGACCTCTACCTATCCGGGGTAACCGCTTAACCAACTTAGCTAATGATACCAGTTCAATTTACGCCATTTACACCTATATCATACTTCAAGTTCAAGACTTGTTAATATTATCCTCCATTTTTATAAATCCCATATTATTGGCTACTATCCTTATGATGATTGCAAAGTTTAAATTTAGTTTTGATAATTTAACTGCATTTCTTTATGTGGTCTATAAATAATGTGCAATAATAGCCTGTCCTAAAAGAGAAAATAAATGTAAAAAAAATAATAATAATAAATTCGTAGAATAGACGTAATATAAGAATAGGAAGCAATATTTGTACAGCGCCCCTGAGGTGATTTCTCACAAAAACGGAGCTATAGAAATGGTCCGATTATTATTATTATTATTATTTAACTTATAGCATAATGGTACTAGTGGTAAATGTTGTCTATCTTATCACTAACTGTAGACAGTCTATCATATCGATAATAAGTATTGGCATTACTGACCGGTCTCGATGTATTCGATATTCATCATTATCAAATATTAATAAATCTTTGGTATCACCGATATTTCAATAAAAATTATTCCTTCAATGTCAACAATGAAAAAAAAACTATAAAAATAGCTAAAAATGACAAAATATTACGAAATTTTAAAACGTTCTGTCCCAGACACTTTAGGTCTACATAGACCATTTTGATTTTAAATTGTACGCAAACTTTTTCTACTTTAAAAAGTATTAAGTGATTTATCCCGAAAAAATAGTCATTCGGGATACAAAATCGACAAAAACTGAAAAAAGGTGGAATTATTTTTTAATCTCCACTACAAATCCGGAGGTTGTGGGTTTAAATCCGAGCGTGCTCATGTAAATTTGATTTTATTAATCTGCGTCGTTTTGCAATTAATTCGTTAAAAATAATATATACAGTATATTTATAGTGCGTTCCAAAGTGAAAGATGCTTGAAATGGCTTTAGCCGTGCTTAGATCTGAATAGCCCGTTACCTCCCCACCTTCCTCTTCCCTATAGCCTTCCCCTCCCCATACCTTTTACCCCTACAACATACCCCAATAAGGAATGTCATAGTCCCACTGGCTTCGGACAGTTGGGAGTCTTTTGCGGTATTCGCATTAAAAAATAGGAGTGTCTGGAGAATTCATAATGCGAAAGTAAATGGCAGAAGAATTAATCAATCAATGCAAAAATGATGTGAAAAAAGGACCCACCATGAATAACATAATACCGACAGACTAATATATCAATATTAGGTAATATCACAAAAAAACGGGAATGATACAGAACTATTCCTCCTGAACTTTGTTACCATCTGGTTAGAATTTTTTGGATGCGATTTTAACCTTTAGTGCTTTGAATTATGTACGAAAGTGAAATTATAATCGCTTGCGTTAATAAGCCTATAGCCGTTTCCCACGTACGCGCCTGTCACGGATTTAACAAAAAATGGCAGTAGGTAGTTTTGCAAGAGAAATATGCAAATTTTATAGGTTGTGGTACCTTTAATGGCTTGAAATAAAAGTAAATATGTTACGCATCATAAGAAATAACAGGTTTGAGGTATCATTAGAAATCCTCCGCTTCCAGAATAACTGAAGAAATAATCACCAAAGTGCCAATAACACTATTGTGCAAGGATTAAATTATTACGTAGACAAAATCATTAAAATTGGTATGAATTTCCTAGCAAAAACTCTCACGTAGTCGCAATAAACAAACATAATGATTTTACGTGCAAAATGAATACTTAAAACGGCGAAATTATAAGCTATAATATGGTAAAAAGCGGAAAAAAACTTTATCTAGTTAGAGTTGGGCTAAAAAATTGCACGTTTGACGTCAGAAGTAGTGGTACCAACAGAACATGGTGTTTTGGTGGTACCGTTTTTAGTTCACTTTTATATAACGATTTATAAAATCTACGTATATACAATAAGAGTTATATATTCAGAATCGGTGTTTGCTGATCTATACGAATATGTATTTTTAAACCCATTATATTTTTCACTGGAGTTCCTTATTCTGAGATAGGATACTTATTTTGATAGCCACTATAACAAAGGGGTGCTGGGTGACATTGTCTGGTCAAAGGATTAAGGTAAACAATAGCTAGGAATTCGAGAAGTAGGTAGACAGTTAGGGTCAGATAATATTTTTATAGAATGTCATTCGCCGAATGACAGCTGTCATCCGAGAGAACCGGAACGAAAAAACTAGTGATCTTTTTTTAAAATAAGAATTATAGTTAATAGTAGTAATTCTAGTACTGATTAGAATAATTTATTTATTTTTGTTTTACATTATAAAACTAAAATAAATAAAATGCTTCTCATTCATATTAGATATTTACTAAAGCTTTTAAAAAAAAATATTTATATATATATTATCATTCAGTATATATATATTGTCATTCAGTTTGGATGGGTATTTTGGCCCCAAATCCAAAATTAAGTATGAAACAGGCCGCGTAGCCGTTCCACTTAAGTCAAAAGATAAAAAGTACGGGAATCGGTGCCCTGGTAGCGATTAGCTAGGCCAAAGTCTTTCGTAACATAACAAAGGATAGCATGATAGTCGAAAAACACACCGATCTGAGCAATGGTAATATAAAAGAAGTTTCGTATTTTGATATTCTTACTACGAAAAGTGATTAATGTAAAAAGAAGAAGGAAAAGTCGAATGGTATTATTAATTGCATGAAGTTTGAGTCATATTTACTTCCACTGATTCAGAATGGGTTTTTAATAGTTTTTTACAACGCCTATGACTCGTTTGAATAATACTGCGATTTTAATAGACCCAACATCATCAAGTTTGAAATTTCATCATATTCTGCTCACAGCGTGTTTGTGTTGTGCAATAATATTACTACACAGTATGTAGAATTTATTTTACAAATTCGCCATCAATGAAATAGTTCTCCTACGTTGTATACGTCATCTAGAGGTTATATCCTTTCATTGTTGAACCGGAAATTCCGTAAACGTCAAATAGCTAGGTGTGACAAGTCCCCAACGTTTTTAGTATTGCCCCACTCGCAACTTTGATTACAGAGTGAGTGATTAAAACAAAAAAATCTTCTTATTCTATCTGATTATAAAGAAGAATTTCCAGGGCAAAAATTTAATTGTTTTGTATAAAAATCTACAGTTTCATTCTGAGCTTGATTAAATTTTGCATACTTGACCTTCTAAACAAGAGGAAGGTCACTGTCTATATGAGATTTCGAAAAACCATCCCCTTCCACATTTCCCACCCCTTAAAGTGGAATTTTGGTACTTCTTGATTAAATTTTGCACACTTGACGTTCAAAATTAGGAAAGTTACCGGGTAACACTTCACAACCTCAAAACTTTACTCCTAACCATTCATGATCCCGGGCAAATCCGGGTAGCTAGTATTATATTAAATAAAACAATTAAAAATTTTGGCGACGAACTCGTTTTGCTTAGCCTAAGCTCCATCGGGGTACAAAATTAAACTGAACAAAAAAATGCATAGAGTGTGCTTGTATATACATACAGAGGGAGACAAAATATAAAAAATAGAATAAAAGAGCGGTGAGATAGCAATAGATTATATTTAAATTATAACAATTGAAAAAAGAGACAGATATATGTTCAAAAATGGGTTTTCATATTATACCGAGAGAGATATATGTACTAGTATATATATTTTTCATGGATTTATTGAAACTTTTATCATCATTTATAGTATTAGATACTTATAAATAAAGTAAAAAATCCATATGCTGTAGTAGCAAACACTCTTGAACTTAGATCTCTGGCGTAGTGGAATTTGCAAAGATTTTTCTTTCCGTAATTTCTCGATCAGATCGCAATGTCATAATTAAATATTCATAACTGACAAGACACTGTGTTAAAAATTGTTCAATAAGAAAAAAACAGTGTAGAAACTCGGGCAAAGTTAAGAAGTGAAACATGGATTTCTACTTACAGCTAAAGCACTTCTTGCTTCATTCACATTCAGAAATCGTCTCATGCATTCTCTTCTGTTATTCTGACTTCTGACATGGCCCGACTCAATTATTTGATTCACTTGATCGTGCCATGTCTTCCTCGGGCGTCCCCGGCTTCTTCTTTTATTCACATTCGCGTGATAAATTCTCCTTACCCACCTTTCGTCGTTCATTTTTCGTTAATTTGCTTTACATGCCCAAACCATCTAAGCGTCCTTTTCGTAATCTTAATCATCATGCTTTACATCAGCCTTTCAATCTTAGCTAATCACAACATTTTTTGATTTAACCATATAATCGCCCCAGAGATCTCATTTCTACAGCCTTCAGTCTACTTTCATCCTTCCTCTGCCAGTTTCATGCCTCACTGCCGTACACCAGGGTTGGTATCAGCACTCCATTGTGGACAGCTAGCTTCGCTTCTTTAGACAATTTTTTGTTAGCGTCAACCGCGTTCTGTCCCCCGTTAATAGAGTTCTCCGCATTCCCTTCTTTCAATATCCTTATCAGTCTATCCATGCCTCGTAAACATACTTCCCAAGTACACAAACTCCTCCACCTGCTCCAAGTATTTAACATTCACCACTATATTGCACACTGTTTTCGTACTCTCTTTTGAAACATCATGACTTTAGACTTACTTACATTCATCATTAACTCATTATTCATACACACTCTGCAATTTTCTAATATTGTTCTAATAATCTTCTATAATTATCAAGGTTTTTGCGTGCATTTTATTAAAGTCAAACTTCTCATTTGACGCAGAAAATTGCGCCGCAGGATTAATTTTTCACATTTCAACTTTTTATATATTATAAAATTAAAGCAGGAGCTTTAACGTCAGAATTAATAGACTTGCCTTAAGTACGATTTCGACGACCGAGGAAAGGTCACGTGACACCCATTTTGGCACCAGCTTAGTTCACTGCCGTCCACGTCTGTTTCAAGTGATTTTGACTGTGGTAAGCAAATTACAAAACATTTTTAAAAAGGGTCAAACTAAATACTTAGTTACTGCTTTACTTATATCAGCGGCACGCCTAGCTCGCCCTCCTCCCCTCTTATTTTGGTTTCTTCCTATTGCGTGTTAGGATATCTCTATGCAGGTATTATTTGCTCTTTGAGCAGGAGCAAGATTTATTACTTAGGTAGATACCGGAGCGGTAATTTTTTATTTAAATATTTCACCAGCAACAGTATGGGCGATGAATTTCATGAACCGGCACAGCGTTCCGGTAGGTAAAACAATAATTGAATTTTAGCGTTTTGGCGCTAATGACCGCCCGGTTGACGATCCCTTATCACGTCCGCCGTCAACATGACAATCCGCAACAATCACGCGTGGCGTTTTCCTGTCTGATATTAAACATTATATTATTGTTATTATTACTAGATTGATAACGTGGTGTCCTGTTGCTCAGTTAATATGTAGTTGAGAGGACACGTGGTCATTAGGTCGACATTTTGTTGAGAATTAGACCAGTGGTGGATTGACATCACAATATGTCCGGAAAGTTTTTGAAAATGACAATCAACGAACCAACAACTTAGGTATGTATACAGTAAGTCCCGGCTTTTTCATCAGTGTTACTGCTATCACACACTAATACTGATGGGGCACATTGGAAATATGCCCCGTTTTTAGGTCATCTGCGCATGCGCTCTCTTTTCAACATTGATATTCCATATAAATATTTTATATCGGTTTAGGGCTCACACATTTTTTGCCTTTATTTTCTAACCATGGGCATTTTCACATACTTTTCTCAAATTATTGCTTCAATCGGAGACGATGTGAATGTTTTTATTTTTATTGAGAAGTAATCCAGAAGGATTATCGTGACAAGTAATTTTAATCATTGTATTGGCGCTATATTATGATTACTAGCTAAATATTGAAATCAGTATTCGATATGGTTATTTTCCCACAATGCTTAAAAATCAATAGGTAGGCACTATTCAAGATTTAATCATTTAAAAATCGAGATAGGAAAGTGATTTCAGTGGAAAATCAAATGTTTCGTATTCAACAAGAATATTCCATATTTATGTAGAAATTCATCAATCTCCACATATAAAAATGAATGTTTTTCTGTGTGTCCTCGATTTTAGTAACGCTTATTTATTTTTTTATGTGAGTACCGTACAAGAGTCCCAACTGCTCCCAACCGTCTGTAGCCAGTGAGCCTATAGCATCCCCACTTGGGTTATTTTGTTAGATTGAAGGTAATGGGGAGAGGAAGAAGATCTGCGAGAAGAAGGTGGAGTAGTGACTGGCTACTCAGATCTGGTTACCAAACACGTCTAAAGTCATTACAAGCAACGTTTCGATTCCGAATGGTGGTCTTATACCAGGGCGATACTGAAAGTATCTTCCACTCTGTGAACCCGCGATCTCCGGATTCTTAGCCGAGGATTGTAACCACTCAACCAAGGAGGCCGTCAAGATAGGGAAACGATTATTTTAATAATCATAGACCTCGCGTGACATCGCCCATTTCAAATTTTCCCGCAGTCCGTACCTGGTTTCCACATGGAGACATGGCCGACCACGCCGTGTGGCCAATCCAAAACCACATGTTCACGTTCACAATAATATACCGGTCCCGTACCAGTGCCGAGCCCGCACCGACCACGTCATGCCGAATCAAGCCAGTTTCTGCAATCTGCAATGTTTGCAATATTGAATTAGATTATAAACAGTAATCACAGGCCATTGCAGATTGTATCTCTGCTCGAGACGTCCTTGGACAGGCTGAGCCGATGTTGGTGAACGCTAAACAAACACACACACTTGTAATGTTTTTATAATTTGCACGCTGTGTTTGCAATGTTTACATGTGTGTATTATCTATACAATATAGCACCTTCAAAAGTATAATGGTTACACTGTACACGCATCTAATAATAATTAGAAAATGTGTTGGATTTTTTACGATAATATTAGTTTGTTTTGAAAGCGAACCAATATCGTGAAAGAATAATTAATTATTTATTCATACTGCTTTTATTATCGGGATTTGTGGCTAGGAGATTTTTTCGTTTCAGTGGATTTCGACGGCCTCCGTGGTCGAGGGGTAAGGCTCTCGACCACGAATCCGAAGGTCGCAGGTTCAAATCTCGGCGTGTGCAAGTAATTTTATGTTTTATCATAATATGAATATATATTTCTGCCTACGTATATTTAAACTGTTATGTATTAAATTATTTAATTAATTTAAGATCAAATATATGAATCACAAATAAATCGAAAGTGGAGCTACGTTACCGTGACATAAATATTTTTTCAAATGAATAACATTTTTAAGATTCTAATTTATTAATTTTTTTATTTTTTTTACTAGCTGAAGTACCCGACATTGCCCTGGGTTGTGAATGGGTTGGAGTAAAGTTTTGAGGTTATTATGTGTTACACCTATCCCTACCCCTACCACCACCCGATATTTTACCTGTTATTTTGAACGTTAAGTGTGCAAAATTTCATCAAGAGGTACCAAGATTCTGCTTTAAGGGGTGGGAAAGAGGAAAGGGGATGGTTTTTCGAAAGCCCATGTAGACAGTGACCTTCTTGTTTCGAAATGCGCAAAATTTCATGAAGCTCAGAATAAAACTGTGGATTTGTATACAAAACAAACAAATACCGCCCTCCTGGGACATTCTTCTATGGAAGAAGAAGATTATTTCATTACCTGATACTTTTTTTTGCTAACGTATAAATATAATTCAGATATAGGTTTTCGTAGTAATGTGTTAAAAAAAAACTAAAAGGTGGCGGCATTCAAATCTCAAACACTGAAAACAATTGACAAAACAAATTATTAATCGCGCTATGTAAAATATTTATTTTTGTGACGATTTTGGGTGTGCGTCTCATTTTAAGTAGACCTGGAAGCCTATTCTGGTTCTTTTTAAGGAAAATTCCTTATCTTTTCGTTTTTTTTTTTACATGAATACACCACAAGAGTCCCAACTGCTCTCAAACATATGGAGCCAGTGAGACTATGGCATCCCCAATTGGGGAATGTTGTGAGGCTGAAGGTATTGGGGGGGGGGGGAGAAGAGAAAGAGGAAGGTGGGGAAATACCTGGCTATTCAGATCTGGTCAGCAAACACAGCTAAAAGCCATTTCAAGCAACGTTTGAAATCTGAATGGTGGTCTTTCACCAGGGCGATACCGACAGTATCTTCCACTCTGGAAAGTGGGCAAATATACTACATACTATTTTTAAATGAATTAATTATTAAACAGCACAAATTAATTAAATAAAATTTACTTGCGCACGCCGCGATTTGAACCCCCGACCTTCGGATTCGTAGTCGAGAGCCTTACCCCTCGACCATGGAGGCCGTCGATTAGGCTTAAAGGCTTCTTGCTTAACTGCGGTTCCGGTTCTCTCGGATGACAGCTGTCAGCTACCATTCGGCGAACGAATAATATCGGTATTTGTGTAGTTTTAACAACAGAAAAGTCAATATTATCGACTTTAAACATTATCAGTGAATCATTTCACACATAATAAAGCCATCAAATTAACAGAATTAACCAAATTCCATTTTCATAAAGTACCTATGCCAGAAGCCTGAAATGTTAAAATTATAATAAACTACACGTTTAAAGCAAGTAATAATAAACTACACGTGTTAAGTACGTGTAATACACGTATAATTTTTAGCAAAACTGTGATAATTGAACCAAGTATCGGGGCTCTATAGAAGCCCGAGTAATTCTGGCTTTCAACAAACTGGGCGTCTTGTATAGGTATAGGGCTAGCAGATTATTCAGTACTGATCAACTGCTTATACTATACAAATCTCAAGTACGTCCAACAATTGAATCTGGAAGTCACCCCTGGGCTGGAGCTCCCAAATACTTAAAACCTGCTTGATAAAGGGGGGCGGTTCGCCTGATTGACAATCCGTTGTTAACAGACCGACTGCCTTTTCTGATGCACAGACGCAATGTAGGTATGCTGAGTCTGTTTTGTAGATATTTCAATTGAGCCTGCTCGAAGGAGCTAGAAGCGTTGATCCCCTCTGCGCCGGCGCACGTGCATGATACTTGACGGACACGATCGTAATTTTCGTTCACGGTTAATGTCCGCTTCATGAGAACGGGTCGTTTTTGTGTAAATCGGCTTGTATGTGGAATGAGCTACCGGCATCTGTATTTCCTCCAACATTTAATCACACACACAGCCCCTCCTTAATCCGCCTCACAACTTTGCCCAACCGGGTAGCGATATAGTTACCCTGTACGTGCTCTGTGCATACAGGGTCGCTCTTGTGAGGTGTCACATAAAAAAAAAAATTTAAAAAAACAAAATTATTTTAAAATGCATTGCCATTGACATGTAATCGGAATCGCCGTTAAGCAAACTGTCTTTAATCCTAAGGAAAGGGATAAGGAATTTTTCTTAAAAAGAACCAGAATAGGCCTCCGTATTTATTTGTGCGTAGGTAACTTTTTAAATAATGTTATTTCTATCTGTCTGTTAGCAGTCATCAAATATACATAAATATTTTCAAATATTCTAAATCTCTCAGCAAGTCCAACGATCTACAATATTAAAGATTATTGAAAATTTTCTCATCTTCTATAGATAACTCAACATAAATATTATAATAAATTCCTGGCGAAGTAAATAAATATTCTTTCGGTGACTTAGCCTTCAGTTTATATATCCGGGAAATGGAAAATTTTGATGCGCAATACTAAAAGTTTTTCATTTATTTCTTTTTGTTGAAATCCTTTAATATAGGTTAGGAATATTGTACAAAAATAAATTAATTTGAAATTCTTCATTGCTTCTAGAAGTTTTACTACTCGACTTCGCCCAAGTTTCGAAATTCTTTTTCGTTATTGGACCGTTGAAAATATGGAACAAACGAAAAATACGTCTTTTGTCTCATTTAAAAAAAGGTTAAATGGATATTTTAAAGCTCTATATCTAATGATGGAATTAACGTTGCCAGTTGTTAATAATTGTATTGGACTATACATTTTAGTTAAACTGCAAATTTCATTATGACAGAGCTCACATTTCATGAGTATTTGCTGCTCTCTTATCAGTTAGGTACCTACCTACCTGTAAGTTGTTATAATAGATTATCCATAGTAGAATGAAAATATACAGCTCCGTTGAGGTGATTTTTCATAAAAAAGGCGCTATACAAATCATCCAAATATTATTATTATTACGTACGCTTTTTATTTGAATTGAATAAGTGCCACATTTTTTACAGTTAATTTGGTATTTCAAAGGGCCATAGCTAGTGATGAAAATGACATTGCGAGCAGAAAATAACTGCGTTCCACTAGATATTCCTGACACGAAAAACTGTTTAAAATTCATGCTTGTCAGTTGTTATTGCTTCAGAAACGACTAAATGACAAACAGAGTTTTTCTTTATGTTTTTATAATATATTCCTTATTTGTTTTTCTGTTTGTTGACTAAGCAGTCAATTTTCGTCGTCGTGTTTCGAGCATCAAACAGTTTATAAAAACGTGTTATTGTTTTCAATTATAATTTGTCATGCATTTCGCACTCCGATGTGACACGATAACGTGACTGCCCCAATTTCTTCTAGAGAGTTTATTTGCCGCTTTGCATTACCTACATTCATACACACACACACACACACACTTATGTGACATACCAGACATACACTCTACAAATAGCTAGGTTGCTGTCTACAGTGCCTACGTCGCGAATCGCAATTTTTTGTAATTTTAGACAGCATTCTCTTTGTTCGATGATCGTCAGAGGTGTATTCTTATACTCTAGTGATGGACGTAAACGAGGCCCATTTCGAAATAATCGAACACATTTAATTCGGATGAATTGGTAATGGAATTGGATACGATATGATCGAATGTCGTGAAGGTTTATCTGATCAATTTGGAACGTATAATGATCGAATTTCGCACAATAAACTACAATCTCTGACAGTCAGACGTAAACTTTCTGATGTATTCCTTTTGTACAAAATTATGCATGCATCAATTGATACACCAAACATTTTATAACAATCAACATTAATACACCCACAAGAAAATCAACAAGGAGGATAAAAGACATTTTTTAAAATATTAAAACTTATCATACAAATACGGGATGTTTCTCTCCTTTACTGCGGATATTAAGAAATTACAATACTGTACACTGCTCTAATAATGAAATAGACATTTTTAATGACATAATTATTCGGTTTAAAAAAAAATTACCATTAATAACTGATAATGTGATGATGCCCTTATTTAGTACCAAGACAGTGTACCATCAGAACAGGTGACAATAAGGAGTTAGTTTATACATCTACTTTATAATATGTTTTCGACCTTTCACTTCTTTTTCATTATTATTATCCTTTTTGACAGATAATGTTTGTTGTGGATTTATTAATATCAACATTTTTTTGACGATTTATTTTAGATAGCAAAATATATGAAAATACTGCTGCTTTCGTTCTTTAGTATAAAAATATTACTGCCTTTTTTATACATTTAACGCTATTAAAAAAATGGAAGGAAAAAACTTTAATATTGTGCTTGTCACCTAATTTAATTAAAAAATTGATCAGGGGATAAAACGGGCCGAGAATATGCGTTTAACGGGAACCGTTCAAATGTCAAATTGATCCAAACTTCGTCGATTTTATGGTCATCAAATGTGATGAAGCTTGATATATATGTGGTAGTGTTTTGAATACAGAGTTATTCGGTTCGAACTCGATCCAACCATCCTACACGCCTTTCTATTGATTAAATCGAAATATTAGTCGATTATCGAAATGTTTCAATCGTGTCCATCATTAGTTCATAGGTTTGGAGGATATAAATAAAAACAATATGGCGGACCATAGGTCTGAAATACACAAACTGTATTTTACTTAATCTTTGCGAATTAGAAGAAAAAAATCTTGTACGGGCCACAGGGTGCTACAGATGAAAGAGGCTGTACGTTTTAAGCCTTTTTGCATGCTTGACGGCGTATGTGGAGCAATGCCCCAAGCACTGGCGCGCGAAACTTATGACAACAAATAATTTTAAAAACAACAACAAAAACACGTCCTTATGCACTGTTCGATATTACCCATTGCAACGACAACAACAAGTCGAAAATAATAAATTTTAACAAACAGAATAACAGTATGTAATCGTTTGTTTCGAATTCGATTCGTAAACATTTTTCTAACACAAATCGAAAACAATTAGCAGAAAATCCATGAAATTTTCTTCACATTGTTTGTTTCTTTTTTTTTTCAATTATTGTTTAGAAACTAATATGTTGAAGTTTATTGAGAGCCAAGAAATTGTGGTGGAAATGGAGATGGAAGAAGAAGGTTAAAAAGTATCTGGCTATTCAGACTTGGAGACTAAATATGGGGAAAGCCATTAAAAATAAAGTTATATTGCGAGTGGTGGTCTGTCGCCAGGGCGACTCTGAGTGCATCTCCCACTTCTGAACGAGGAACACTCTGGAAGGGGAAGTAGACGTTAACGTACCTAACCATGCGCGATAAATGGGAAAAAAAGGTTCGGCATAAACTAACGTACCCAGTGGCGTCTCGTGACTTGAGTGAGCTAGAGCGCTAAGATTGAAAAATACGACGTTATTGATGTTGTTGAAGCCGAAAATTTTTTTTTTTTTTTTTCAACAACATCAATAACGTCGTATTTTTCAATCTTAGCACTCTACTCACTCAAAAGTCACGAGCCGCCACTGAACGTACCTACCGCTGAGAGCGTTGTTACCTCTATTTCTGTTATACGTATCGTTTCACGGGCGAGCGAAAGGTTACGGAGTTTTCAGTTTCCTGAAAAGTTGTGTTTGTCACTTTACATTTGAAGCGTATTTATATAAATATCTTGATGTATCTCTTATTTTTGAATGCTGAAAGAGTGGACACTTGGAACACGCAGGAGGCAGAAGTTCGCTTCACGTGGTGCCGCGACCGAAACGAGTGTTTTGGCTAATTATAGGCTGGACCGGAAAACTCGATTCGTGGCGACATTCTGGCAGACCTCATCGGCTATTAGACATCAACCGTCAGCCGTCCATGTGCTCCCCTACAACTCCCAAATAACTGAGAGTCAACAAACATTCGGAACATAATGTGTACATACCATTGATACAATCATAGAATAAATAATACACACTAGAAATGCCTTCCATGTAGATTTAAATGGCAGCCTGGGTGCCCTTGACTTAGAACTTAGTACCTTTTGGTACTAGCCCCGAGAGAGCCAATGAAAATATAGAAAATACAGCGCTCTATCTCTCTCACACTGCCTACATTCTATATTGCCATTCGATTTGATCGAAATGAAAAGATGATGAAATAATTTTTGTATTAGAAATTTTAAGGCCTGACTTTTGGATCACGAAACACCCCCATTTCGCATTTCTTATTATTCTATGAATACAGTATTACATTTCTTGTTATTCTATGAATACAGTATTTCATTTCGTTACTCTATGAATACAGTAGTTTACGTCTACAAGGTCCGGCAAAATAAATGCGTTTAACTAATAATATGACGTATATTAACGACATCCGTGGCATATCCTCAAAAAAAAATACTATGAAGTTTTTCTTCTTCTGCAAATAAAAAAGAATGGGGTGTAGTTTCATTTTTTCATAGACACTAACTTCAACGTTTCTTTTTAAATGCGAATTACAAAACTTTGATAAAGTTTATTTAAAAAAAAACGTACTGGGAAATAATGGCAATTATTTTTCTCCACTTTTTAAAATTATTTTCACTATTTTGTTTTTTTTTGACCTTCGGAAAAGGGATCTCTGATTTTATTTTGATAAATGCTAAGTCTATGTAAATTTTAAAAATACGTAATAAATATTTTTCTCTTTAAAAATATTACATTAATACCCGGGAAGCTAATCGATTCCTAAAGTTTGCACGCTTCCATGGTTTGCCGCTGAAGCGCCACGATAAGTTTTGTATGAACAATATCTTAGAACAGAGAGTTTCATAGGTGGGAAATTCATATCGCACGTATGGAATTAATTTCGGATTCACTCTCGGGAAGTACGGGTGGATTTATTAACACGGAATTTGAATAGTGCGCCGTTTAAGGTGTGGTAAACTTATAATACAAGTTTGTCTCATTGTCTTATCCTTTTTATGGAAGTTCACTGCACCAAACACCAGACATTTACGTTAGAGTATCAAGTAGGCGCGAGATAGCGGCTAAAAACAATAGAAACACATCATGACGTAGGATGTATTCAGTACACAGCGAAGTGTGTTGGGCTATATTTGAAGTGAAACATGGCCGCGTGCATGAGAGGCGATTAGCCGTAGGTACTACGAGTGTGTAGGTATAGGTAAGGTAAGTATTTCAGTACCAGCTCAGCATGGGGGATCCCGCCATCCCAGCCTCATCTGTGCTTTGTGTTTTGTGTTAGAAAGAGGTCTGCAAACTTTATACAAATGAAATAAGTACCTACCTCAAAATAAAATTTTGTATATTTGCCGCACATTTCAGAGTGGAAGATATCGGTATCGTCCTGGTGAAAAACAATCATTTCAAATCTAAACTTTTCTTGAGATATCTTTATCTGTGTTTGGTGACCAGATCTGAATAGTCAGGAACTTCCCCACCCACCTCTTTCCCATCTCCTTTCTCTTCCTAATACCCCCAGCCTCACAACATATGATACATATTGGCGGTGGCATAGTTCCTCCGGTTCCAATCCGTTGGGAGCAATTAGGACTCTTGTGCGGTATCACATTAAAAAATTATATAAAAAAAACTTAACCATATCCTGAAAAACAAGAAAATTCCCCAACACATGTCTTTTTCTCCTTTCTATGTATGTCTAATTAAATATCATGTATTTTATAAATAAACAAATAAAATTAACCTAACAAATGCATAGACACCATTGGTAATAAAATAACGTTTTGGACGCAAAGATTCGACTCACACAAACAACGTTGTAACAAAGATGTCCGCCACTCAAAGACTCTTGGAAAGAGGAGAAAGTAGGGAATAGTGGTGTACCAGACGTAATGGTACACAGGCGAACTGTAGTAGGCAACTGATCCCGATCTGCGAAGAGGGCTGGGAGGGGAGAAAGCACAACCTGCGTCGATCCCCTGTAAAGGGGGAAAAGACACTGACGACAATATCTCATTAACGACTTTTGTACTTTGCAATGTAGTTCTGCACAAAAACCTAATTTATGCAGAATTATGAGTAGAGCTCGGGGCCGCGTCCGTGTGACGATGCTTGTTCCAGTGAGAGGCAGTAGTCCGATGGGGGTCCAGGGTTAGAGGTGGTCAGAAAGAAATAAGGCGAGTGGAGCAGAAGTCGTAGCGGGAGGAAACAGTCAAGGGAGCAGAGCATCTTGTCAAGCGGGCGGTTGCTGGCTGACTGACTAAATCTGTTTTTCGCAGGCTACTTAAGGTCACCTACGAAACGTTGGAGGTTCGGGACTCGCAGAGCTACCGCGTTATGCGCATGTCTGACGAACAAGCTTTCTCCGCTCTCCCTCACGCTGCCGTACCGCTCTGACATTTTATTTCAGTCATTCACATTTTAAGCGGTCGGCGAAAACACATTTCCTGTAGACCGTGCAGTATACATTCAACAAAGGGAGGGAGTCGGGATCATTTTCGGACAGCGAAATAACATTTATTCTCCTTATGACCCAACTCCCTTACAAAATAGACATAGTTTATGCAAGCGGAAAATACATATATGTCAAAACACTGCGGGAGAGGCAAACACGTCCGACACAGGTGGTATAAAAACGGAGTAATTTTGGGGCAGGTCAAAGGTTAGATAAATCATCACAATAGGGGAGGAGTAGAAATGTAAAAAGCTTAAGGGAACTTTTGACGACCTCCGTGGTAAAGGGTGTCAAAAGTGTGCTTTTATTTTACTATTTTTCGGATTAAACGATTTTGATTGTTGTTCAACTTAATTTTGTTTTCTTTATTATTATTAGTAAATATAATTTCGGATGTCATGTGAGTACGTAGCACCTAATATTTTGCAATATGAATTTTTGCGGCCGTTCTTACAATAGTCGGTGATGTAATGGTCAGCATAGTTGCCTTCTAGTTGATCGGGGTTCGATTCTCGTCCGTGGCAATATATACTTTAAAATTATCAATTTATTTCTTTTTTAACTTATTTTTTCAATAAAAAATGGTCCATCTCTAGCTATGTAAAATTCTTGCTAAAACGTTTTAAAATTAGTATGAAAAACATTGAACCAGCCATATTGTATTGAGGTTGGCCGATAGATATACCACTCTGGTTATCCACAGATTACATATTCAAAAGAAGAAGGTTTGATTAGATAGAATATTTTCAAAATGGAAAACACAAGTAGGTACCTACTTAAGAACTTTATTATTTAGATACATTTTGAAAAAATACATATTTGTAATGAAATAAAATTTTCAAATGAATGTTTCCTTATTTATAGATAGTACTCGTCGTCACAAGGCATTACTTTCGCTTTAAAATAAATTATGGCACCTAAACGACAAGTAAGAATTCACAACTTTATAACTTTATTCCAGCAATAAATATTTACACATAAACTAGTATATTATAAAAATGCATAATATCCCATGATTTTTCAAGGATTTGCACTTATATTTTAAATAAAGGAAACCTTGTTGTGTAAGTAAAACAAATTGAAAGATGAATGAAAGATTTTCCGGCTGCGGAAAGACTACCTTCATAGCGTTGAAGTTCTTATTAATTCTTTCCATACGAGAGGAGAACGCACAGTGCACCCAAGGCAATTTTTTTAATCCATGACATTGCGTTCCGCATTTTGGAGAACATATTATTTTATCTTAAAAGTGACTCGCGTACCAAAGTTTGCGTTTCTCTGATGTTGCAGATTCTCCTTTTAACCTGACTGGGAGTCAAGTGGCCAAAGCATGGTGGACTTTATTATTAAGTAGGTGGAAGTCCGTCCACAATGGCAGGAAGGATTAACATTTTATTAGAATTATGGACGCCCCGGGAAGACGTGAGGCGATCAATTGAATCAAAAATACTTGAGACAGGTCATGACAAAGGTCATAAGAATTGTGTAGAAGGGGTTTCAGTATTGATTTTAGAACCACAATTTGAAAATAGATTTAACGAATTATGTATTACGTACAGACTGTCCACAAAAATAGGCAAAAATAGAGAGCGCTGCGATCTATTAAATGTTTTTAAATGGCAACACCAAGATGGCTAAAAGGAAAAAAACACTATGTTTCAAGTGAATATTTTTCACATCAATATCAAACGGTGTTCAGAAATTTGTGGCAATTCCTGAAATACATTATATTCTGAGTAAATTAAATATTCGACCTTATTGTTATTTTTTAACACTAAGATAAATACATGGAAATGTTTTTTTTTTTTTTGTACTTTTAATAATTTATATATTGTTAAATCAAAATAAAAACCATGTAAAGAAAAGCAAACATGAAAAGCAATTTTCTATGTCATTTTTCTGTCCATATCAGATTGGGGAGTTAAATTTAACCTCACATTTTATTTTCTTCTAAAATCGGTGCTACTCGGTGTTGCCACAGTAATGGAAAAATTGTTTCATTTTGTTACATTTCTAGATTATGTTGACACACTTCATTTACCTAGAAACATAAAAAACTAATAAAGTCACATCTATAGCTCGGCAATAAAATGTAGACATTTAATAAAGTAGAACAACACTTTTTCATTACTATGGCATTACCAAGCTACTTTTTTTCCCCACATTAAAATTTTTTCTCATTCGAAATTTACAGTTGGTTTTAAAGAAACACTCCAAAAGATCATAATTCGTTTTTTTACGCTTTTATTTACATTCACATTTTTGATCTGTAAATTTTGTTTCGTTTTTTTTTTTAAATTTTTATTTATCTAATACATGGTTATTTCAATACATAAATGTCAGAAATGTAGAAAATCGCCCTTTCTGTGTAATTGCCTTCCTTGCAAAGCGTTAAATAATAGTCTTAAAATGTGATGCAGAATCATCCTCTTTCAGAAAGTACAATCAATTTCTGGATACTAGTGATTGGCCGAGTACTCGTTTAATACTGGGTACTCGGCGTATTCGGCGTTTATTTATTACTCGTACTCGGCCGAATAACTCAGTTTAAATGACGAGTATACTCGGTTTAACTAAAGTAGTATAATATTTAGGGAAATATAACGAAAACAGGAAGATTAAAAAATTGCGTTTATTAAAATTGATTTTAAAGAATTAATATTTTTAATTTAGTAAAGGCAAGTTGTGATGTAAGAATACAAGACTCTCTGCACGTTCTGCTAACAGCCTATTCCCCTCTCCTTCATAGACGTTACCTGCTTCTGAAAATAAACGCTGGCTATACACAGTGCTTGCAGGTGCACATAAAACACTCTTGCTAAATGTGCTATCTCTGGATATCTTGTTTTATGTCTTGCCCACCACTCGAAAGGACTCTTATCTTTTGACAACAATCCTTCGTTTACATATCGATCCAATTCTAGAGCGATGGGGCTTTCAGGATCGTCGCGCTCCGGTGGCTAGGTAGAAGCAAGTTCTTCGAAGCAATTCCAAAATGATGCATGAGCATCTGGTGATTGTCTTAATTGGTTAAGGTTAGAATTAGATGCGTTTTCTTTCCTGCTGCCGGCACTCTCCTAAACGTAGCTTCTTTGAATGGATTCTAAAAATAGGATCTTCCTGATCAATTCGCATTTCTCTGGATTAAAAAATCTCATTCTAAATTTGGGGTCCAGTAAAGTAGCCAAACAGTAATATTTATCACTCTCTAAGCCTTGAAAGCGATCCTGAACTTCCTCTTTAAGTTTTTTTTTTATGCAATTTGACGGGCACCGAATGCTATTTTGTTTTAAAATACCAACCAACTGATTGGTCGAGGGGGGTTTAAACCTGTTTTCGCGCCCCAAACAAAGTATTTGATTGATTGAACCGAGTTATTCGGCCGAGTACTCGGTTTGGAAAACATCAAACCGAGTAAAACTCGTACTCGGTAACTCGGTAAAACTTGTACTCGGCGCATCTCTACTGGATACCGTTTGTGAAAGTAAAAAACATGCTGGTGAACCATTGTGGTTTTTAAAACTCACAATAATCTTCCAATGAGCCATCTTGATATTGTAATTCAAAAGGTTTTAAACGATCGCAGCGCCATCATTTTTTGTCTACTATATAATGTCAGACTTATACAGTGGCTGCCAACATTTTTGTTTTGGGTGAAGTCAATGCGCTAACCTCTTGTCAACGTCCTTTTATAGCCATTAGTACAAACGTGCGAGTCGAATCTTACGAACCCACGGTCGAGAGGGAAAAAAATCCACTGCGGTTTGTGGAATGTATTTCCTACCGCCAATATTACAATGTTATGTGCTATCCACAAATATAAGTATATGCCACAGGAAATTACAAACACCAAACCACAATTCGCTGCCAACAAAGCTTGTTATTTGGTTGCCAAAAACCAACACGTAGGTAAGATAGTTTGTGCGCAAACCGCCATGTTTTTACACGTTTTTATAAGGTAAAAGAAAACAAACAGTAATACAATATATTATTAATAATTTGTCCTTATATGGAAAATATTATTTTATCAGCACACATATGTATTATTTCATTTTATATTCTCATCACTCATCACATAAATGACGTTCTCACCACGCGTTAAAATGCAACGTTGAACAATGCACAGCGGATCAGTATTTTCAAGTTTTAATAAGATTATTATATGTATTATACATGGTTATTCAAGACGATGGACTCAATTTCGTTCCGCTTTATTTCCTGCATTATACTCTATATGTGAATGATCTGCATAGCAATTGAAAGAGGAGGTCCGAAAGATTCGAATCCCACCGCTATATAATTTAGAATAACTTGTATTGCTAAGTTGCCCATGAAATTGGTAATCATTATGACCATCGGCATTGATGGATAAATTAGGTACCTACACTACTACTTGGTCGATGGAAGCACGTCATGACATTTAGCAGTGGCGTGCAGTCCATCAAAAGCTGTACCTACCCCAAGAAAAACGATCCAAATAAACAAATTATACTTTAGTAGAACAATGAAAATTTCTGATCAAAATATATTTTTCTATGAATTTGATAAGGAATACGTAAGCCTGTTTACTCAGTTGGCCCTCACAATCAGCGGAAGATAATAATAAAATAGCAATCTTTAAATATTCATTTAAAAAATTCCACACAGCCTATCTTAGTTCGTAGAGCAATGCATGCCTCTGCTATTTAGCATAATGAGGTTGTCTTCTATTAGTGAACTTAGATAAAACGACCGCTCAAAATGCAATGTTTTTTTCTTTCATAAATTTATAAGAATTACTTTGTTTACACCACAATTTTTTTTTGCTTAAGATTTCATTTTTTCAACCCCGTTCACGGACCCCTGAAACCTTTGTGGGTAAGAACCTCTCATAAGCTTAAAATATGTGAAAAAAATCCAAAAATATGCATAAGTTAAGAACTTTTGTCATTGGAATCCTTTGGAAACTTTTGTCATCGGAAATTTTCCCGTGTAGAATTTATAGATAAGTCATTCGTAGTATTTATTAGATCAGCAAACTACAAAGTGTGAGTTCTCCTTATAAAATAAATTTTAATTGCTTTTCTTTTCTGTTTCCTTAGGAGGCCTTCTTCACGTGGTCGTGCGGCGTGCGCGAGCCCGGCTGCTTCCTCGCCGTGCAGGGCGGCTCGGGCGCCGCGACCCTCTTCGTGCCTCACCTGCCGGCCGACTACGCCGTGTGGATGGGCGCGCTGCTCACCCTGCAAGACTTCAAGGACCTCTACGGCGTGGAGGAGGTCTTCTACGTGGAGCAGGCAAGTGCTTTATGGCTATCTTTCCGCTAGAGTGATGGGGAATCCTTAGAATTCACACCCACTACTCTTTAGGGAGGAATGGGTTACAATTTACAATGGAGATATCAGTACACTCTGCAGAACTTCAAGACGCCAGGTAAGTTGGCTTTGGGCTTTATGGCTCTCTTTTTGCTAGAGTGATGAGAGAACCTTTGGGATTCCCACCCACCATTTTATAGAAAGGCGAGATTGAAACGTATCTCAAGAATCTCCTTTACAGCGTGGAGGATACATTCTATGTGGACCAGGCAAGTTGACTTTGTGCTTTATGGCTCTCTCTTCGCCAGAGTGATGGGGTACTCTTGAAATCCACACCCACCACTATACAGTGAAGGGGAGGCTATAACAGGGTCACCCTCTTCGTGCCGCGCCTGCCAACTGACTTCGTCGTGTGGATGGGCGCGCTACTCAAGAATCTCTTCGCAGCCGCGCCGTCTTCAGGTCTTCTACGTGGACCTAGCAAATTCACGGTTTTATTACTCTCTTCGCTAGAGTAATGGGTAAGGGGTGTAATTGTGTGAAGGGGTTACTGTTAATGGAAGAACCTAGCCACTTTACAACCAATTGTTATCCAAGCAACTACGATGTGAAAATGTAGAACTTGGGCTCTTTTGCATCGAGAAATGTATTACTACGAGACATCTCGCCTACAGCGAAAAACAGTCTATGTTGTATCTTCCACAGTTATAACAACAAAACCTCGTAGGAATATCACCACTTTTATACAAGTTGAAGAACACACAATGCTCTAAATTTTGCATATTTTTTATACGTGGTAGTTGTGAGAGTAAAACTTGCTGGTAATGCTGAATTCGTCTGAGGTACAGTTCTTCAATACCTACTTTATTTTAAAATCAAATTTCACTCAAAGCAACAAATACAGAAGATACACACATGCCAGTTATGTAGATGATTTTCCATCTGACTATAAAAAGTCCGCTTCCAACAATTTTCTTCATTCCTTTTTTTTCATGAACTCCACAGAGGAGGACATGAGAAAAATAATTTTCTTCGGGGCCTCTGCCATCTTCGGGGATGCTTCGTATTCTGGGAAGGAAAGGGGTATGAGGGGTAGGTAGGAACCTGGTGGATAGTCAGTGTGTTCAGTAGTGACGAACGTATTAATTCATCCCTTCCACTGCCACCAAGACCTGGACAAACCTCATCCCAAGAGCCCAGGCACCCTTGCTGAGTCACCTTCGTAGGGAACCACTTGGGGTGATTTATGGGAATTGTTCCTTGGTCGGCGGTACCAATACCCGTCTCCCAAATTGAAGAGTATGTAAGAAAAAACGTTTTTCTTGTTGATCAGTTGAGCCTGTTCAAATAATAACAGATAACCTGACACTTTCCATATTTTTGTATAATTAATGGGTAATTTGTTATCAATTAATGAGTAACACTTTTTATAAATAGCTCATGACTCAAATAACATCGTTACACTCGCGTTCCGAATGTACGATAATTTGTTATTGTTTTTACGTTTTTTTCTGATATCCATTATCTCAATAAAAAAAGTTTCTGAATGAAAGTATGTGTATTATTAACCGGTCTAGACGGGAGACTTCAGATGGGGCAACTTAATTTAACATGGAAATAACGAATGACAGCTAAATCATTGGTAGTTAACTCGGAAGTTTCTTATTTTCGATAGTTTTTTTTTTAAATTGCAGAAGTCTTTCCTCATTGATGAAATATAATTGTTTTATCTCCCCACAATATTGCTAGAATCATGTTCATTGTTTTTAACATACGAGACAATTCAAGAATATGATTTAATGAGAAAATTTGAGTTTTTCCTCCAAATCTGGATCGTAGCATTTTTTCATTGCCTTTGTTTTTCCTTGATAATATTTTCTTTCAAAATTTCATGAGATGTATTTCCAATTATGAATAATTTTATGTCTCAATACACGATATGTGCGGGTAGATAAAGGAAATAATGGTGTCGATATGACTGAGAAAAATTACGGGCTAAATCGGGTACTAAAATAAAAGTAATACGTATCTAAAAACATTGATTTCGAATAAAGATTCATATTATTGTACAATAACACGCCAGGGTACAATGTAACCGTGAAATAAACGCGGACGAAGTCGGGTCCGGAAACTAGTGACGCTATAATAAAACTACTGTCTAAAAACATCGATATTACAATATATATGATATATCCAGTAGTCAGGTGATGAAAATAGCGCTGTCATGAACTTGGTAGTAAATAATTTCTCCGCCGGTGCGGGGTGTCACGGGGAAGGGGGCAGGGGGGGCAGGGGAGGTCGCCGGTCGGGTAAGCGTGCCGTGAACCGAGCTTACCTCACTCAACAGTAACGGGACAGTTATATAAACCCGGACCAGGGGTGGGTGGGTTAGCGCTCGATCAATAGGACCCCGATCCCCCTTTCCAAGGGCGGCCGGTCGATATTGCCCCACATTCCCCTCTGCCCCGCATCCTGTACTGGTTACCTACCCTAATGTTTATACTTTATACTAGCTTGGGAGGTACCTACTCTACACTCGAAACTACGACTTGGTAGGTACCCACCGCGCGGCATAATAATAACAACATGGCCGTCGGTTTTCGAGCGCGGGAAAACTGACGTTTGACAGGTTTTGCGGCGTCAGGGAGCACTAAAACGTTATTGTGATGAATTATATTTTTTTATTCCTTTTTCTATTTTAGTAAACATGACAACTTATCTTGAGTGATGGAGAGTGTACAATAAACTACTATCATTAAAAAAAACAATACATCAAATGCATATCTACGTTAAAAAAATGTTAGACAAATTATATCAAAATGTTTTTTGATATGTCGCATTTTCAACAGCGGTTGTTTTTCCGGCTTCGTTTAGAAAGTCAAAAGGCCAGAGTTCACATACTTATCTTATTTAAGGTCTATATTTATCTACTACTATTGTTATCATTAAATCCAACGAATTAAATGAAATACATAGTTTCTTGCCTATCTATAAATAGAGTATATTATTATTAATTTGTTTTTCTTGTTTAGAATTACATTTGAGCAGATTTGAAAGTTTATTTCATTATAAGTGGGTACTTACCTTGATATTGATATTTTTTAAACGTGAATCTGTAATAAAGAAAACAAAGCTATGTTTCTCTCGAAGTTGTGACTCTTTAACATCCAAAAATTAGCTCTTCGAAATTTGGCCAATCATTATTTTGTATTTTGTTATTTTCAGATTGCTGAAATCCTGAAAAAGAAGTCTCCCAAAAGGTTACTGACATTGGTGGGTAGCATCTTTTTTTAGTTTTTTTTTTTAAATTGTTTATTTTGAATGTAACTTAACTCAAATAATTAATTATACAATTACAGAAAGGAGTCAACTCTGATAGCGATTTGGTTGCAAAGGAAGCTACCTTTAAGGGCATTGAAGAGTAAGTTACTTTTTCTTTAATTTCTAAGAATAACAGTAAGAATGACATGCAACATTCCGATATACTTATTAAAAAAAACCTTGAGTATCCGTGCCTCTGGACCCAGGGGTTGCGGGTTTGTTACCGGGCGAAGTGCACAATTCATGTAAATAATTTGATTAAAAAATACTTCTATACTGGAATTGAAACTCTCTAGGTACGAAATGATATTAAGTAGTGTAGAATCTGTCAACCTAATCTAGAAATTATTACAACTCCGATTTTAGAGCAATGATCTTATCTTTGATTTCTGAACTCGGAGGAATAAGTATATTGAATCAATAATAATTACTTTGTTTAAAACCACTGTATTTGATATGTAAATACCAATAAGAATAATTATATATTATTTCCTCCAAGCTTCCGAATCTGACAGATTGACTGGACTGAAAAATTTAACTGTCCGTTCTTCCATATAAGTAGTTTATTTTTTATTTTGTTTTAACATCTGATAAATGGCTGATTTGATATGAACATTTCAAAAATACAAAAAAGTTTTCCTTGAAATTGTCTTGCTAAGTCAACATTAGTGCACTTGAAAAAGAGGGAAACAATAAAATAATAAATAAAATTATCTACCTTTAACTCGAAGAATAATAATAGTATTGAGCATTAACGTTATCATAATATCATTGATAATTGGTCTGCTCATGAATACTCCAATTTCTTTCATTGATAAATAATTGAACAACAATTATAGAGCTTAAAGTCACCCAAATTAATTTTAAATTTCGCCAAAACTAAAAAAAATACATATTTAAAATACTAAACAAAATTGAAAAATAAAAATGTTCATACTAATCCAAAAACAGAATGTGCACGTGACGTCAGTTGTTCCAAATGCAATGGTACCAACATAACAAGGTGTTTTGATGCCTTAATTTTTTATTCACTTTTAAATAATGATTTATAAATATATTCAGAATCAGCATTTGCTGATGCATATGAATATATACTTTTAAAGACATTATATTTTTCACTGGAGTTCCTTATTGGCTAGCTATTTTTTATCATATTTATTTCTGACAACTAATATTGTAATTTGACTTTTCAGCTTTCTCGTGGATAATGAACTTCTTTTCCCCATCATCTCGGAACTGTAAGTACAATTTTTTATTGCATTATTCTATTTTCAAATGTTTATATTGAAGAGTCCTCTAATTTGGAAGTTTTTTTCATGGAAAAGACGTTGTTCAGAATAACTTACTTTAATTTATGAAGTAATGAGAGAAAAATAAGAGTCATCAGAAAACTGAAATATAGCAAGATCGGCTCCTACATTAAAATATCAACCTAGTATTTAGATTTATTTTATTACATAAGAATGCCAATAAAAGAAATTTTCAAATCTTTTCCAGTACCTAACATCCAAAATATCATCTATGCTAAGAATGAAGTTCAAAAAACCGAAAACTTACTTTCCACCACGCAAGAGTGAACCAAAATGAAATTATGAATATTCCTAAATTTAAAAACTGCTTTTGGACAGAGGAATTATAAATATCTCTCCACTAAACTATATAATTCACTTCCACCGGCCATAGAAAAAAAAAAAAAAACAGGAAAGGCAAATGATTTTAAAAATCAAATCAAAACCTGGCTCAAAGAAAATCTTGCATCTTGAAAAGAACTTCGTAGGAGCTTAAAACTATCAGTTTTTTAAATAAAACCTAGTCCGCCTCAGCACAGGAACCCCTAGTGAGGAGGAGAAAAAACACATTACAAACTATCTCATTAGTTTTGTAAAATTTTATTAACTAAATGAAAAAATATGTATTTATCTAAATAATTTACAATCTAAATAATATAATACAAATATGAGAGAATATACATATTATCTGGATTAGGTCTTCCCATTGCGTATGCTCACAGAAATTTCTGGGTAAAACCAGAAACTTTTCTGTGTCTTTGTAGATCTAAAAAAGCATACAACCGAGTTGACAAAAAAAATTTATGGAAGGTATTGTCTAAGTATGGGGAGAATACGAATCTTATATGTACAGGCAATTGCATCTCTATATGAGGGAAGCGTTGCATGTGTTAGAGTAAACGGTGATTTTACGAGGTGGTTTGACATTGCAATGCTGCATTATTATGCAATAAAATATCAACTTACTTATATAAGTATCACCAATTTTCCACCTCTCCTCCTCCACCTCTTTCAATTTTATACAAAAATTGAAAGAGGTGGACTTGGGGGCGAAAATGAGTAATCTGAAAGTATATTGCCCTTTGTATGCTGATGATACGGTGCTGATTGCTAACAGTATGGAAGATCTACAGTCTCTCATATCTAGGATGAACGAAGTATGTATGAAGAATGGGGTAATGGTGAATGTAAGTAAGTCTAAAGTCATGGTGTTTGAAAGAGAGAGTACGAAAACAGTGTGCAATATAGTTGTCAATGATCAATACTTGGAGTACGTCGATGAGTTTGTATATTTGGGAAGTATGTTTATGAGAGATGGAAAGACTGATAGGGATATTGAAAGAAGGGTAAATGCAGAAGCTCCATTAATGGAGGACTGAACGCGGTTGGTGCTAACAAAAATTTGTCGAAAGAAGTGAAGCTAACAGCCCACAATGGAGTGCTGATACCAACCCCGATATATCGCCCTTGAGGTATATTTTTGTGAAAAATCACCCTGATTTTTGATGATTTTTCACAAAAACGGCACTATACAAGTAATCCAATTATTATTATTATATGAGACAGTCTGATGGTTAGGTAGTTAGTCACATTTTATCTATTCCTATAGGAATGCATGATATTATTATATGAGACAGTCTGGTGGTTAGGTAGTTAGTTAGTCACATTTTATCTATTCCTATAGGAATGCATGATATTATTATATGAGACAGTCTGATAGTTAGGTAGTTAGTTAGTCACATTTTATCTATTCCTATAGGAATGCATGATATTATTATATGAGACGGTCTGATGGTTAGGTAGTTAGTTAGTCACATTTTATCTATTCTTATAGGAATGCATGATATTATTATATGAGACGGTCTGATGATTAGGTAGTTAGTTAGTCACATTTTATCTATTCCTATAGGAATGCATGATATTATTACATGAGACAGTCTGATGGTTAGGTAGTTAGTTAATCACATTTTATCTATTCCTATAGGAATGCATGATATTATTATATGAGACAGTCTGATGGTTAGGTAGTTAGTTAGTCACATTTAATCTATTCCTATAGGAATGCATGATATTATTATATGAGACAGTCTGATGGTTAGGTAGTTAGTTAGTCACATTTTATCTATTGCTATAGGAATGCATGATATTATTATATGAGACAGTCTGATGGTTAGGTAGTTAGTTAGTCACATTTTATCTATTCCTATAGGAATGCATGATATTATTATATGAGACAGTCTGATAGTTAGGTAGTTAGTTAGTCACATTTTATCTATTCCTATAGGAATGCATGATATTATTATATGAGACGGTCTGATGGTTAGGTAGTTAGTTAGTCACATTTTATCTATTCCTATAGGAATGCATGATATTATTATATGAGACAGTCTGATAGTTAGGTAGTTAGTTAGTCACATTTTATCTATTCCTATAGGAATGCATGATATTATTATATGAGACGGTCTGATGGTTAGGTAGTTAGTTAGTCACATTTTATCTATTCCTATAGGAATGCATGATATTATTATATGAGACAGTCTGATAGTTAGGTAGTTAGTTAGTCACATTTTATCTATTCCTATAGGAATGCATGATATTATTATATGAGACAGTCTGATGGTTAGGTAGTTAGTTAGTCACATTTAATCTATTCCTATAGGAATGCATGATATTATTATATGAGACAGTCTGATGGTTAGGTAGTTAGTTAGTCACATTTTATCTATTGCTATAGGAATGCATGATATTATTATATGAGACAGTCTGATGGTTAGGTAGTTAGTTAGTCACATTTTATCTATTCCTATAGGAATGCATGATATTATTACATGAGACAGTCTGATGGTTAGGTAGTTAGTTAATCACATTTTATCTATTCCTATAGGAATGCATGATATTATTATATGAGACAGTCTGATGGTTAGGTAGTTAGTTAGTCACATTTAATCTATTCCTATAGGAATGCATGATATTATTATATGAGACAGTCTGATGGTTAGGTAGTTAGTTAGTCACATTTTATCTATTGCTATAGGAATGCATGATATTATTATATGAGACAGTCTGATGGTTAGGTAGTTAGTTAGTCACATTTTATCTATTCCTATAGGAATGCATGATATTTACACCTTAGAAGCCCGCCAAAAATATTTTTAGGTAAACATTTAAAAAAATTAATATCTGGTTCTATATGTAACCCGTCTGTATTGAAAGAGATTAACATGTGCGTCCCTAACACCTATACTCGTGGAAGATCTCATGTACTATTTTATGCTTCAAAAGCGAGAACCTCTGCTCATCAGAACATGTCAATCAACGGAGCCGTTCAACTGTTTAACGATGCTGCGTTGACCGTTGACATTTTTACCGTCACTTACAGACAGTTTATTGACTACCTTTTGACACATGTCACAAAATAGCCGCAAAACTTGACTGTCCCCATAACCCTCGTTCCGCCTTGTTATGTTTTCCAATGATGTACATATCACAAAATTCACTTTACTTGTTTATGTATAGTGTACCATTTCTCTATTTCTGTAATTTTTTCTAATATTTGAATCTCTGTAAAAAAATTGCTAATAACTGTCTTTATTACAACATGAAATAAAATACAAAAAATTAACAAAGATTCAACTTTTGACATGCACTCGATGCATGCACAAATAGAGCAAGCATTTTTTTTGCATTGTGCGGAAATTGAACTTGCAACTTTCCAAATCAAAGTTAAATGTGTCTACCACTACGCAATGGAGGAAGGAGAAAGCGCAACACAGGCAACACGCTCAAAACTTTAACAAACAGACATTATTTGGCCGTTCAAATTTTAATCATAATATTAACATGCTATTTTAAAATTACCTACGTCTTTTGTGGTTAGATTTGTTTATCTTTTACATTTCAGGAGAGTGATAAAGACTGAGCACGAACAGAATGTGATGCGTTATGTGGTGAAGCTCTCTTCCGAAGCCCACAAGGAGGTTGGTATATTATTATTGGTTTTCTCTCTATTATATAATATTAATTAAATATTTACATCGTTTATAATGTAATATAAATAATGTATTGATGGTTAACATTGTGGTTACGAATGGAATGCTTGTTGACATTTATGTAATCGAATTTCCCGCAAAACTTGCTAATGTGAATAGTAAACATAGCAGTTGAGTTTCTAGACCTGTTTGACTAGGAAATTTTCCTCTTAGGTGTATATATATATAACCAATATTTAAGCATGGCAACATTAGCTAAGTCGCTAATGAATGTCAAGAGAAGCAAGGCTAGCATATTAAAATATACACCTAAAATTAACTTCATCTAACATAGAGAAGTAACATTGACAAATTGTCAATAGAGCTATATTAGCAAAACTGTAGATACATATTTATTTTTCAGATTGTAATTTTATGCATTTCATTATGTAAAACTAGGAATTTTTCAAAATAAATGCAATAGTATTTAGTTTATATTAATTAAATCGACCGGTTAGTAGCAGAGTGGAAAAATTTGTCAGGTTCTCACTCAGGTGTTGTTGGTTCAATTCCCTCCTAGAAAGGTCCTCCATCATTGCACAAGCAACATTTTCTGCTTATAATGATGATAGTAGGAGGAATTCAAATATTGCCAAGTTAGTCGTAACCCGGGATTGTATGTATTTAAAAAAATCTGCTTTGATACCTTTTTTTGTCTATTACATGGGAACATTAGGCTAAGTTAATCCGCAGTGAACAATATTTTGGGTAAAGAGAATACCTGGTAGTTCACTTTCGATGTGAAATTTTCCATAACTTAGCCGCTGCTAAGGAAATATTGGAAACAATGGGCATCAATAAGCTTTACGGAAGCAACCATTTATCGACACTATTTGAAAAAGGTATACTAAAAGCGATATTAGAATTGAAAACATCAAAAACACAATACATATATGATCTTTTAATTCCTCAGGTGATGAGGTACACCCGTCCAGGGCGCCATGAGTATCAGTGCGAGTCTGTGTTCCTGCACTGGTGTTACGAGAAGGGGGGCTGCCGCCACGTGTCCTACACGTGCATCTGCGGCTCCGGGGACAACTCTGCAGTACTGCACTACGGCCATGCCGCCGCACCCAATACCAGGATAGTGAAGGATGGAGACATCTGGTGCGTATTTTAACTTCTGTTATTGACATTGATAAGAAGACAAGGTGCATAGCTACGGTAAGTACTCAGGTCATAGGCCAATTGTGCTATTCCCCATATTTCACCTTCCTTTGATAGATGTCCAGTCCTTTGTTATGGTTGCCTCGACACACACACACACAGGCCTAATAAACACTCTGTGTATGAGTGAGTATATTCAACGGTCATGACAATAAACGTTATAGGCGGCACATGAAGTGTCCGCCAGCAGTGAAGCCCGAACGGCAACATACAATAGATCTAGGTTCTGTGGCCCAGCGAGCCAGCTAGCTAGGACAGCCATTGTAAATTAAACCTACCATTAAACTATGTGTGATCGTGAACCGCGCTACAGTACAGAGTCGTTCAAATCTTACCGGCTACTGTAAGCGTCATTATGCTCGACGAAGCTGTCGAGCGAGTCTACCTCTACTTCTTCACAATCCTGTCGAGCCAGTCTACCTCCCAACTACTTGAGCCTCCCCTCAACATTCCAGCACTGCCAACTGTCGTATATTAATTAACCTCGCTTCGATGCACTTGGACCATTGTGCTTTTTAAAACTTACATTCATCATTGTCATTTAAAACGTTTTACTCTCAGCACTCTCATTTTATTTTCTGCACTTCATTTTCTTATAATTTTTTTGTCACTTACGACAAATAGTATGTGGTACACTGATACTAATATTTTTGTATTTTTCAGTCTGTATGACATGGGAGCCAACTACGCAGGTTATGCAGCAGACATAACTTGCACTTTCCCTGCCAACGGGAAGTTCACCGAGGACCAGAAGCTGATCTACAACGCTGTCCTTGCAGGAAGAGATGCAGTTATCAGGTATATATGACTAATTAACATAAACAATAATTTTAAAATACATAGCTCATAATTGCTGACCTTATTCACATATTGCAAGAGTGCTCCACTGGCAGTGACCTTTTTGGTCTGGATACCTTAGATGACTCTTTACTTTTTACGACTCGTTGTGCTCAACAGTTCGACTGTGGAAAGTTTTGTCGATTTTTGTGTTTCCTGCCAGGAGGTCTAACATGGGTCTCTTCAGACTAGACATGGGCAGATTTGTTTGCATTAGTGAATCGATTCAGTCTGATTCACTTAGTTTTGTGAATTTAACCTTGTGAATATTCCTTTAATTCATAAAAAATTAATAAATGTAAAATATAATAAATAAATAAAAAACTGGGGATTTTCGCATTGCATATTGCACTAGTTTTAAAAATAACATATTTAAAAAAAAAAATAAACACGAAAGTAACAAAAATACGAAAATTGTATATGCACCTCAATGTAGTAAAAAAAATAATGGTTTCATTATTAAAGACAATACGAGCCAAACGAAGATGCACATTACTGAGTACTGATTACTTTGGAAATTCCCACCTGACTAGCGAAACTAACGGTTTCGCCGCGCTGGGACAACACGAAGAAATCACCACAGGCATTGAGGAATGAATTAGGAACTTCTGACTAGTGTCTTGCAGCGACTTGAATAACTTGTGCCTTGTGGACATAGTGCGGATAGAATCAATATCGATGGACCAGAAATGTAGTGACTATGATGTCACAACTGAATACATTTCTTTATTCCTTGAATTAAGGAATACGGACTGCAAAAGCAAATACGAGCTGCTCGGAATTACTGACTGGCTGACTATAGGCGGTTTGCCACTACGGGACTAGTGCAGACTGTGTACTAACAATTAGGTACGGTTTTTTATGGATTGTATATTCTAATATTTGTGGATTGCGCTGTAATTATGGTGCCATGCTTTTAAAAATCGTAGGGTTGCAAGGCCTAAGCTAAGGAATGAAGAATTAATTCCCTGTTAAATTAAGAATCAGATTGAGTATGTGATGAGATTGAATTTATTCATTTAATTCATTCATTTGATTTTGTCTATGTCTACTTCAGACCCTGCACACAGCTGACATATCATCTTTAAAGATGCTGTTAATCTGATATATAAATTTCTAGTATATATGTATGTTTGTTTCATTATTACGCCTTATCTCAGGGCTGGAATGGAATACGGGGTCGAATTAAAGACAGTAAAATGTTATTTTTCAACAGTAACAATGTGGTATAATTCAACATGACCTCCAAGGCACCGGAGGGAGCAACAATTTAAATTTATGCTAAAAAACCGAAACGTACTGGGAACAAAATGGAACATTCGACTTCATTAGCAAAACATTCAAATTTCGAGCTCGGTGCTACGAGTTTGAACACCTATTTTACCATTCTATTAATTATGTTATGTTCTGTAAATCACCCAATCGGGCCTAATAAAGGTTTGCTGTATAATAAACATGCTTTACAACTACTTACGTAGTACCTACCCACTTACTTGTTTTATTATATTATTTAGTAAACAATTGTTATACTCTAATTATTATTTTATGTACTATATTATTATACTCCTTTGTATAACTAACTATGAGATAAATGTATCAACATGTAAAAGCCTTCTAGGCGTTAATAAATAAATAATATATATTTTCATTACAGGGAGGCCAAACCAGGAGTGATGTGGCCCGATATGCATCTCCTGGCTAACCGTGTGATGCTGGAATATCTCCGAGATGGTGGACTCTTGAAAGGAGATGTAGAGCTCATGATCAAGGTACAAACCTGACAATATAATATAAGAATCTCCTACTACCATTATTATAATCGGAAAATATTGATTGTGCAATGATGGAGGACTTAACTAGCAGAGCATTGAACCCAGAACGCCTGGGTGGAGCCCGACGCTTTGGACTGCTCTACCAACTAATGCGGTTATCAATGATTGTTTATTTTTCAGGCTGGCATCCACGGAATCCTGCAGCCCCATGGTTTGGGCCATCTGCTGGGACTGGACGTGCACGACGTGGGTGGCTACCTGCCCAACTGCCCGGAGAGGCCAACAGGCCCCCTGTCCCGCCTTCGCACGGCGCGCCAGCTGCTGGCCGGCATGGTACTGACCGTGGAGCCGGGATGCTACTTCATAGATACGGTCAGCGGAGTTTATGCATACTACAATATTATTTATTTTAATGATTTTACTAAAACCAGTAACAATTATAGGTTGCGTAATTAGAGTTGACTTAAATAACACGAACTTACTGGATCAACACATTCTAGAGCTTAGATATAGAAGAATTTTAAAAGCAAGACAATCCGCCTCTAAAGGAAAAATTATTATATTATGACATATTTATTAAATAAAACAAACGATTTGTTTTAAACCACTCATTTATTTTTAAATCATCACCAACTGGTGTCACTTATCTCGAGCTTCGTCAGGGAAAAATTATTAGAAACTTATGACATATTTATTAAATAAAACAAACACTTTGTTTTAAACAAACTCATTTATTTTTAAATCATCACCAACTGGTGTTGCTTATCTCGAGCTTCATCAGGGAAAAATTATTAGAAACTTATGACATATTTATTAAATAAAACAAACACTTTGTTTTAAACCACTCATTTATTTTTAAATCATCACCAACTGGTGTTGCTTATCTCGAGCTTCATCAGGGAAAAATTATTAGAAACTTATGACATATTTATTAAATAAAACAAACACTTTGTTTTAAACCACTCATTTATTTTTAAATCATCACCAACTGGTGTCACTTATCTCGAGCTTCATCAGGGAAAAATTTAAAACAAAACAAAAATACAGCATATTTATATAGGTACGATATAATAAGAGGGAAACGATATAATAAAACGAAACAAAGGAACAGTGAGACAGAGATATGCTTACATGTAATAGAATGAGACAACACATAAAAAATAAATAATTTAGTTTGTTGTTCATTGTTTCGTTTTATATTTTGTCTCCCTCTTATTATATCGTACCTATATAAATATGCTCACTCTATGTATTTTTGTTTAATTTTAAATTTTTCTCTGATGAAGCTCGAGATAAGTGACACCAGTTGGTGATGATTTAAAAATAAATGAGTGGTTTAAAATAAAGTGTTTGTTTTATTTAACATTAGAAACTTCATGACGCCTAAGATAAACTTTGAAGCTAACAATGATTATACTGTATATACAGTATTTATTAGACATATCCAAAGCAATAGTCTGGACATTGTCAAGAGGATTTGAAAATTTGAGATCCTGATCCTCAGTCACTTTAAAGTTGGCTAACTGCGGCCAATATAGTGCTTAGCCTCCTGCAATTAATTTTTGTAAATACATAGTTGTATGGTGTGGGTGGAACTCGACATGCAGCAAGCCGGGTGGTATTGTGGTGAGTTCTGTGTTTTGTTCTAACAAAACGGGCGAAAAGCTGCATAATGAAACTTTCATAAAATCTGTAAATTTCCATTTTAGCATATACACGAGTACATTGAAATATCAATGACTACCTGAAGTACCCGGGGTTGAGAATGGTTACAGGAAAGTTTTGAGGTTGTGATGTGTTACCCCTACCCAGTAATTTTCTTTTTATTTTGAACGTCAAGTGTGCAAAATTTCATCATGCTCGGAATAAAACTGCAAAACAAACAACACTACCTGGGACACTCTTTATAAATATAAAAGATATAGATGATTTCATTTATTTAACTTTATTGAACCATCAAATAAGCATAATAAACTTACAGCTTGTCGATCATAGAATTTTAATATTAAAAAATTTACGAAAAATGTTCAATATCCAAAAACTTTTCGAAAAATGCGCGATCGGAAGATGTCAACCGATTAAAAATATTTTTTTTACATGTTTTTCTTCTTATTGTAGGAGGCATCCGCAGTAACGGTTCGATAAAAACACTTTATTTTTTTCGACCCATTCTGGTATACGCACGTCTAATAGTGATTGTTACAAAAAAAGTATTTTATCTTGCTTATGCCTACTTATTGTTATTAATAAGAAAGGGACAACAAGTCCATACAATCATCACATTTGAATAGTTTCAGTGTTCTTTTTATTATTTAAAAAAATAATTTAATTTAATAATTTTTTCATTTTGACAGAATTTTTTTCTGAAGTCTAAAAACAAATTTGAAACACGCTTTATGCAAGCAATGCATCTGTGTGAGTACTGTGTCCGCTTCAACCCTGGCTGTTATAATTATAACTATCAATAATACTTACTCTCATAGATTGTATTTTGACTGAATTTTCCAATTTTAACCAATAGTTTTCTATTAATTTTCAGTTGCTAGATAAAGCTCTAGCAGATCCTGAGATGGCCATATTCTTCAACAAGGAGCGACTGGCCGACTTCCGTGGATTTGGAGGAGTCCGTATTGAAGATGATGTCCTCATCACCGCTACCGGTGTGGAGAACATGACCGTCGTGCCAAGAACGTAAGGCATATTACTTTCTTCATGTACATATGTACATACATAATTTGAAACCTTTTTTTGTAGCTACATATGTGTAAATTTGATGAAGCTAAATCAGGAGAATAGGCCGGATGTTGAATAACCTCAAAACCGAGCTCTTGAATGGTCATTTTTGTATTGTTAGGAGTAAGATGGTGCCCGTAAATGGGATAAATGGCCCCATAAACTGCTTGGTTAGCACGTCCCTTGCCATGCGCAGAATAGACGTGATTTATTAGTAGTTCGCTATGATTTGTTGGCGGCTCGCCACACTGCACTCGCCTCCCGCACCGTGCTTTATTCCGGTCTTTGTTTTTGGGTGAACTTCTTTGAAGTAAGTCCAACCATAATTTATCTACTAATATTGTACATAAGATAAGAAGTTAATATTGTAGGAACTATTTTTAATTTGTTTTATTCTTTTTGCAGTGTGGAGGAGATCGAGGAGTGGATGGCAGTTGGAGCTAATTTCCAAACAGAATAAAACGATTAAAATTTAATATATGTATATGTTTTAACGAAACAATATATAAGGCAAATACTAATTGTAATATTCACATTCTTATGCATAATTAAGCTGTTCACACAAGTTTTATAAAATATATATTTTTTATTATTATTTTAATGGCATATAAAATTATTGAATCATAAAGACATGGTTTTACTGAAAAATACCTATAAATACACATTACAAAAATGGTAACAAAACATGTGATGAGACACTTGGTAATTATTATTTACTGTTGTTCTATGTAACATTTTTACTTAAATACACAACCTGGAATACCCGTATATAAAAAAACGGATGAATATAAAATTAATTTTAATACATACATATCGTCACAATAGAGGTAAAAGTCACTACGCATCATACAGCTAGTATGGCACTTAACTTGTGGAATGCAAATGTGCCATATGGAGCATCCACATTATTCCGTTGAACACCAACGGGCAGTATGGCACGAATGGTCACATTCTCAAGGAATTTTGAGCCTTAACTTTTAGTGTGCCAGAATTACCCATCTGATACGCAAAATTTGTATCCGTTGAACGCCAGCATATGCGATCGGAAATTTCAAATCATTCCCATCCTGGGAAAACTACTTATGATAGATGTATACAATTTTTATATATAAACACATTACAAGACGGTACAATTTGCAAAAATTTCCAAAAAAGAAGTAAGTTATTACAAAAATAGACTCAATAAACTTCGGAAGTATTCAATCGCGGGAGCTCGGCGTTTCAAAGGTTAATGAAATTTACTTCTAAGGTGACGATATATCGTAATTGTGCCGACAGCATCTATCATAGGTATACAGTTGATATTCTATTACGAGAATGTTTATGAGAAAGAGTGAGAGATTGCAGCGGACCTCTTAGTGGCGGGACCATAATTGACACAACTTCCCTCTCAACGCAGCGTCGAGACAGCCGTAACACAAAGTACTTTTTGTATGTAGTTTTATGTTTTTGTTTTTATAAACATCTCAAGAGGTTTCTTACCGATGGATTTGAATATAGATTTGATTTCATATTGCACATCATAATCTTTTCTTCCCATCTGACATGATAAGTCATGCTCAAGTGCTCTATTTTCATGATAAATTACAAAGTTAAAAATCATAAATCCATTCCGCATGTGGGTACTGAAAAACTTGAACTAATTAATGTGGTCCAAAGGTTAACAATAAGTATATGTACCAAAAAAAAGTGTGTTATGAATTATAATTTACACAGTAAAAATTACAAAACTTCACCTCAAAAATTAATAAATTGGCATATATATATAGATGAAATGTCTTATGGGGTATAAGCAAATACGGCAATCTCCAAAATGTTGTGAACGCATTTCCATAGAGATTCAAATTATGAACCTAATAAATTCAATAGTTAATTGTAAACTCGGCTTTCTCACATCAAAAACTGCATTGGAAAGTACGTATTAAGAACATGGATAGTAATTTATTTGTTTTATTTTTTAAAAGAAAGACAAACATTCCCGGGTTGCTAATAACCTGACAATATTTGAAAATCTCCTACTACCATCACAGCAAGTGGAAAATGTTGCTTGTGTCTTTCAAAAGCAACCACAGCAATCTCCATTTTGACAAATCAAATTCAAAGGATGTGTCACATGGCAAGATGACCGCTGCATATTAAAGTGGCAGTTGATTATGATTTTTCTCTGCATTTTTGACATTTAAGTATGTAAAAGTGTGTTTCAATCAAATATTTTCGAGAATTATCGAAGCTGGATTGTCACCCGACCTCAGTATCATCGAAAAACACCCGCAACTAGGAACTTTTTGTATAAAAGCGAACAAATAGCTTATAGATCAAAAACACAGATGTCAGTCAGCCTTAGAATTGATTATAAATACAGTAAAACCCCTATTTTACGTTTTTCAAGGAACTGAAAAAAAAAACCTTAAATGGAGGGAAAATGTAAATCGGGGGAAATGAAAAAAACTTAAAAAAAAAAAATAATCTTTGTTAATTTTTTTGGTTGAAAAAACAGTACATATTTTATTTTTATGAAAAAAAAAAATCATGTAGGTAGATTAGTTGAGTATTGAAAAAAAACATTTAATTTTTTTTTATTAAAAAATCATATTTGTTGAATTTTTTTGTATTGAAAAAATATTTCATATATTATTAAAAAAATCATGTAGATTAGTTTGTAAATTTTTTTTTTTTCTAATTCTTTTTCAATTGTATATATACATTTAAAAGTTTCGCCGGTGCATTGTCATGTGCGCGTCCAATCACGGCACAGATAGCTAAAATTGAAAGTGGGCGGCCAATCACGGCACGACAGATAAACATGTGTCTTCTGCGCCGACTCATTGTCAAGCGCGCGTAAATCATACATTTTGAATATTTTCGACGTAAATTGCGGAAAAAAAACGTAAAAATCGGGTAATAAATGCACTAAAATACATCGGGACTGAAATAATAACACGTAATTGGTGGGAAAACGTTCAATCCGGGGACGTAAAATACGGGTTTCACTGTATATTGAACCCCTCTCCTACAGATACAAGCGGAATCTATGTTGTAAAAGGCATTCAAATCATTATTCTTCCTCCTTTTACTACAAACTATCCAGCAATAATAACTTAGATTCTGTGTCCGTCAGAGCGGGTATTGTGGGATGTAGATTCAGTTGGTAGAAATTTATTGTTAACAGTGGTGTAAATAAAATAAGATATATTAAAAAGTCAATACTCTTTCTTGAATGGAACCTTCTCTTTTTAAGTCTCCGAATAATATAAAATATGGGTCTAGAAGACTAAATAATCAAAACAGTATCCTAGAAAATATTTTTATTATTAAATATGTTCAATACTATTTTTTTTTTTTAAATTTAATTACCCTTACCCAAAAGCAGAAATCTCCCGATAAAAAGTTATTTCTTTTTTTTATAGACTCGCATTAAACAAAATTCGAGGATGCGATTAATCGTAGATATCAAAATACTATATGATGTACGTTTCTCAGCTTCTGATGAAATCCCATTGAAAATTAAAAACTTTTTTGTCCTTTTCTCAAAAACACGATTGCGGGAGATTGCTGCCTTTGCTTTTAGGCCAGATAAAAACTAAGGTAAAGTTTTACAATTCAGACTCGTTCTTAATACGGATAGATTATTGAAATAACACTTCGTTTCAACTGAATTACAGCAAGAAACAATTATTTACATCGGCGGAGGTGAAAAATAATGCATTTAAATTCATAAAACTTAGTAAAGTTTTTGAATGGATTTTAGGTTAATTTTAATTTTTTTTTTTTTTAAACTCAAACTAAGAACCTAATAATCTATTTTATATATAATACAGTATAGGTTCAAAGAAAGAAAAATAAACTAACCTAAAAACGAATCTGAACTGTAAAACTATACCAAATCTAAAAAATATTGTTGATACAGATTCATCTTCAATAAGGCTTTTATGCCACTTTCCAAAAAAGACAAAGAGCACTTTTGTAATGTTATTCGTTTTGACAAATCAAGTCAAACATCACAGTCCAGTGACAAATACTTAATGGCACGGGAAAACACTTATAAACTTGTAACAAACACAATATGTAAATACATAATAATTATTATATGATCACAGAGATTCAAATGCTAGATCTTGTTTGTTCCCGCTGGCATACATTTTAAAATGTCTAGTTTTTATCTATTTAACTACAACATTAAAATAATCGGAAACCTTTTTCTGTGACTCGGGATCCCCGTCTCCTACCCAGCAGGAGAAATATTTCTAAAAAAAGGAACAAAATGGAGAAATTAAAAATAACAAATACTCCTTTGACACTTAATAAATCACATTTTCCGTAACCCGTTTATTCCCCTCAAAACATGCGTCAAAGTATTAATCATCACTCATTTACATCCACATTTCTTGCCGTTTCCACAATCATCGCACCGAATCAGCACGAATTTATGAGAGGTCGGTATTAACATCCAACCGGGCCCCTTTCAATAACTTCTTGCACGTTGATACCATGTATACAGACTTCTCTAAGGCCTTTGACCACGTAATTCACTTGATTCTTTTAAAAAAGCTTGTCCTACTTGGCATAAATGGTGACCTTTTTTGATGGATTAAGTCCTACATTAGTAACTGTAATCAGGTAATCTTAACCGTTTTAGTGCTAAGCAATTTTTGCAAAAATGTGTGAAAATTGCTATACATATATTGATTAATTTAGAGGAAAAAATAATGGTGTCAAATAAGACACTCTAACTTAGACAAATATCAATCAATTTGAATAATTCTTTTTGCATTAAATATTCATATTCATATCAATAAAAAAATGTTTATTGATATGAATATGAAAAATAAATATAAGATATAAATATTATTGTATTTTATTTCTTTTTGAAAATAAAAAAAATGTTAAAAAAATAGCTCAATAATTATGTTTTGCCGCACAAATAGCGTGTAGGTCTTTCCTACAGCGAACGCAAATAAGGCGGGATCGCTTTATCGCACTCCCTCTGTTGCTACACACCGCGCACTGGCGTAAGTTACGTCCCGGTAATTTTTCCAGCGCAATTTTTTTTTTGATGAAGATGGTTGTGTTGACACGCTATTTTTATGATTCATCCACTCCTTTTCGATATCCTCAATAATTTTCGATGTGAATTGGAGCCGGGTCATTTTTTTTCGGTAGTGTTGGAAACATACAAAATATAAGAGTTGAGCACCATTCTTCCAAATATGTTCAATACTACTTTTTTTCAATATTTTAGGGTTCTTCGCCCGTCCAAATACACGTACAACATTTTGTCAGATTCGTCCACACCTCCCGTGTATTTGTTGTAGTCATCAATCATGCTTGGTTTCACCTTTTCGTATTCAAAATTCCCTTTCTTTACTTGATCGTCACACTATTAGTATCTGCACTGGATAAAATCAATATGACTGGGTTTGGTTTGGACCTTTTGTCTCTGCACGTTAGGTTAGCACGTGACATGCTTATTTTTTTAAAATAATATAATAAAAACGGTAAAAAGTTATTTTTAAATGTGTAAGAATGCGCTCTCGTTACAAATTACGCGCGAGGTTAGAGTACGTCCACTCCCATGGGGCACCAAAACACACTGAAACTCGCAGCGTTTTTGCGCTGCGTCGCAATTTTCGATACAAACGATCGCAGCGCTTTTGCGCCGCGTAGCATTCTAACGGTTAATCAATGGTGACTTCTCAAAATCTATGGAGTTAATATAGGGTGTTCCCCAAGGTTCCCACCTCGGTCCGCTTATGTTCAACACATACATAAACGACATTGGATCATATTTTAGAAATTCCGAATATGAACTGTACGCTGACGATATGAAAATATTCAAAGTTGGTTGTTCTCTCTCCGACTGTGAAGCGTTACAAAGTGACTTGGATAGGCTTTGCAAATATTGCAAAGTTAGCTGTTTAAGGTTTCTCAATGTTTCTCAAGGTTTCTCAATGTCACACTATGACATTTACCAGAAATAAAGTTTACTTATTCACTCCATGATGAACCTGTCATCTCTAAAACAGAATGTAAAGATCTTGGCGTTTTCCTTATATTTAATAAGCACATTGATTCAATCATTTACAGGTCACACAAAATGTTTGGTTTTATTTTACGCGTAAGAAAAAGGGTTCAGGAACCCGCGAACAATCAAAATGTTATATTTTTCACTAGTATGAAGTCCACTGGAATATGCCTCACCAATTTGGAATCCACAATAAAAAGTGTAGAATGCATACAAAAGAAATTTATAAAATATCTCACCTACAACTCTCAATGTACCTTTCAATCTATGCAACAAAGGCGAACAGCAACTGATTTAACATTTCTACATAGAATTCTAAATAATAATATTGACTGTATCGAGCTTTTTTCCCTAATTAATTTCAACATACCTTTGAGACGTAACCGCCATACAGCACTATTCCACACGCACAGTTACAAAACAAATGCAGCTGCAAATTCACCAATTAACCGTGCTCTTCATTCTTTCAATAATATTTACCTAAACAACTTCAAACATTGATATTTTTTCAGACTCAGTGGCCACATTTAAAAGGAGCATCTTGACAATTACATATACTCCTCAATGCGCGCATACATATGGCATCACTTCTATAATATGTAGATCATCACTTCTCACACATACAAACACATTCACACATACAAACACATTCACACATACACACACACACTTATACACTATACATGTCACCCGGTGAATATATGTATGTACATCTATATAATTTTAATTTCTGAATATTGTTTTTCAGTAAATGTACTGTTTTGTTTCTATAATAAAATAAATTTCAAAAAGAGAAGAATCAATTTAATTATAATATTACGTAGTGTTAGGTACTGAAGCAAATATTGAAATAAGTAGGTAGGTACCTCAATTATTTAGTTTTAATGATACATATATTCTAGTACTAAATTTACCTGAAACGCATCACAGCCCCCACTTCCAGGAACTGTTGGAATGATTAATTTAGGCTTCAGGAAATTTGAAAACCTCTGCAGCTCTGAAAAACTCGAGTGTTCGCTGTATGGAATACCTATAAGAAAAAAAATTCTCAATAAATATTCATGTCATTTCTCCACAGTGGTAGACAAATAAGATGGGACGTCATTCAACTGTCTAGGCACACACTCCTTGCTTCATATTTGATTAACTTGATGTGGCATGTCTTCCTGAGGCATCCCCGACATCTTCAGACACGTCAAGTGGCAGTTTTCTCTAAGAGCGATTGTGCAATGAACTTCCAATAAAAATATGAGAAAATAAGACTAATTTGCATTATAAAATAAGCACATTATAAACAGCGCTCTGTTAAAATTCTACGATTTAAAATCTACGCTGGTGCTGGTTCTGTGCTATATGGATTCAGCACATATGGTCTCATGATCCTAAGCAAATACTCAATACAAAAAACTAAAACATCAATACCCCTGACGGTGAAATTAAATAACCTAGGCCGAACCATGTTGAAGTTTGTGCTCAGAGCTAAGGTGTGTTTGAAGATGCGTGACCTAGGAAGTTTGACGAGTGTCACCGAGATGGCCCTATCGGTAACTTTGCACAATAAGGATGCAAGTTAAGTGTTATTATTTTACTTTCTACATATACTTAGTAGTAAATATTTGCAAGTTTTTATTTTCTTGTTCTTGCATTCCTCTAACCGTCAATTAATGGCATTTGTAAATCTACTAGTGAAACAAACAAATTATAATCCATACTCTTGTTTTCGTAATCAAAAATCAAGCTTTTTTTAGATTCCAAAGTTATGAGAGTTTCAACAAACGCCGTTTTGTCTCAAGTCGGTAGTTATTATAGTACCCCTCCCACCAACTTTATTTAAATTATGTGACTGCCGCTGTATTCGACGATTTGCCGAAGGACAACAACAGTAAGTACATTTTGATGAAATATGGAACTCCCAGTAAAAAAGACCACGACCCGCCACTAGATACGGCTAAAAAAGACCACGACCCGCCACTAGATCGGCTTTATCTAATTACATTAATTAAATTACTATCTCTTCTAGTTGCGGTACCAAAATGCATATTATGACCCTGTAAATTTAGGGCAATTTGTAGAAAAGATTAAAAAAAACTCACCATGAATAGTAACATTTCCCTGTTGGGTAACACTCCCTTTTGATGAAACCCACCCGGTCGGCTTGAATGCCATAATTTCTGTAAAATTACTGCCCATATTCTTCAAATAGTCGCTTAGAAACTGAAAACATATCAAATTAATACACATTAAAATCAAACAAGCAATAAAAAATAACCAATATTTTTTGTGACGTAACACAACTGTGTAGAATGAGTCCCTCTGCTCAGAGCTAGTGGGTCTCTGCAACACCGTTTTATATAAATGCCTATCTCTTAGCAGCGCCTCTAGCAGCATTTTGTATCTAATCAGTAGGGACTGGAAAATTTCGCATTATTTTTTATGGCGAAATTCGGCAATATTTTTGAGAAAATAGGGTAATTTTTCAGCACAAACGGTGGTATTTTGCAAAGGTAGTGTTATATTCCCTTTTTGATATATTGCAACAAAAGTAGTGTTATATTCCCTTTTTGATATTTTGCAACAAAAGTAGTGTTATATTCCCTTTTTGATATTTTGCAACAAAAGTAGTGTTATATTCCCCTTTTGATATTTTGCAACAAAAGTGGTGCATGTTTTTTTATTTCCAATTTTCTATAATTTTTATGTTGTCCTTTTTATTATTAGTATTTTTTCTTGAAAATCGAAAAAAGAATGACAGTAAGTACACAGTGTTCTAGACATGAAGTTAGCTGAGTTCCATTTTATGGCTATTCAAGCCTATAAATACTAAGAATGCACAATATTACTTTCTTATTTTAAAATACAAGAAGATGGCTTTAAAAATTCTCAGTTATTTACCAGAAAATTGCGAATTTCGCATTATTCGCATAAAAATGATGAATTTCGCGTAAAAATTCGCATTATCGCAAATGCGAAATTTTCAGGTCTCTAGCAATCAGTCACTAATATGTGATTGTTTGACCTTAAAAAATGGCTTTACAGCTGTCATAAGGAATGTTGATATATAAAAAATTGATGCTCACACGATAATGCAGTTTCCCCATCGGTAACACGTGAAGTTGGCAACTTTGGGCAGGTTTGTTTGTAAAACTTTGCCCTAAGGCAACTTTCAGAATTTGGTTCTTTTCCGTAGATGCCCATATGTCAATTTTTAGTTCGTTAGCAATTCCCATGAAAAAGTTTTCTTTGCCTAAAAAAGAGAAACAATCACAATAATATAATAAATAAATTTATTTAAATTCAGAGTATGCACTTACTGCCACATTTCCGTGAATAAACCCATAATTACAATATACTCAAAACATCTGCCCTAACAATTAATACTGCAAGGTCCTCCAAAATGTCAGCTCTAAAAGGAGGAAACACAACAACCAACATGGATCAAGAAAAAGTATTCCTTGAATATGAAATGTATGGCCATTTTCCTATGAAGTGTGAACTTTACAATATAGTACCTACTTAATGAAATTGAAGTAGGTACTTTCTTTTAATATTTTCCTTCACATTTGTATGAGTTCTATTTTCAAAGTTTTATGGCGGCTGCTACACTCATAGGTTTATTCTCACAAGTGACTTATGTATGTAGCTTATGGCAAAATTACCAATGTAAACAACATTGTAAGTTACTTACTGTAAATTAAAGCAACTTACAGAAGTCGTAAATGGCGTGAGTTTTTGACAGGTATAAATAATTGTGTCCGTGTGAACTTACAACATTCTTACAGCTTGTGAAATCAGTTGGATAAGTTGAGACGGTTATGGTAAGTTCGCAATGGCACCTAGAGGCGCCGATGTCAAAAATTAAAAGACGGGTTTTCATAGGATTTTTTTCTTTTATAAACCTGAATTTTTATTATTTTAACTAAACTTGAGATCACTTAAAGAGATTACCTAACCGATTAGAAAGGATACATAATTATTTCCTAAAACAATATTAAAAAAAAAACTAGATAAAACACAAATAAGTAGTACAAAAACATTACTACACTCATAGAAGGAAACAAAATAAATAGATCTAATGCCAAAAATCAAAGACATATAATATTTTTTCAGGTGGTAAAAAGCTATTCGAAAACGAGCATCCTTCTTTTCGATTAGCGGCTCAATCCTTTCTAACATGACATATTCGAAGTCGGTTGCTGTCGGACAAAATTAAAGAATTACTGTTGGTCCTCCATTCTTAATTCTGCCATTAACTGAACAAAAGTCCCTTTAGAATTTCTTCTTTCAAGCCAACTTCTATTCCAGTACTTTCTTTGGGCACTATCGTCTTTTTTGACAAAATTGAGTAAATTATGACAGCAGCAACTCGTTGACAGAAAGTCACTTTGCCGTGAATAAATTAAAAAATTTACAAATGGTCAATGTGAGAACTTAAGTTAAACTTAAGTGAGCATTAATTACCATAAGTTGGACGAATATGTAAACATATTAAATTGTAAGTAACTTTCAAAAACCTATGTAAGTTGTAAATTTAGCTTACGAGTGTAAAGCTAGCCAAACAAAAACAAAAGAGCTGGGTGTGTAATGATGGGTTCCCACCTAATCTATTCTATGGTCTATCTCATAGAATGAACCTTTCTATGATAGACATGAATTGTAGCGCATTCACGCTTCTTCTATTTCTATTCATTTGTATTTGTGTAGCTCAAAGTAATGCAACAAATCTTCGAAAGAATTTTTTTTTTGGACGTAACCATAGACATTACTGTACTATGTGCAGAGGGCAGCGTTCGTGTAGCAACTGCCATTCACACAGTTTTATTCTATGGTCCATTTTAAATGGCAACTTTAGAAAACAGACGGAAAATTAACGACTTAACCTTTTTATTGAAATTATAAAATTGTAAATTCAATTATTCTGGACCACTGCATTTAATCAACCTATACGAGGTTTGTTCAAAAGAAAAGGTGAATCTCATCAATTGTGGCAAAATGCTTTCCTTTCATTGGTCTCTTCAGTTTCGGGAATAGGAAAAAGTCGCAGGGAGCCAAATCTGGTGAATACGGTGGTGTTTTTGTGTGTGTGAGCTGGTGCATTATCGTGATGCAAAATGATTTGTTTTTCCACAATTCCGATCGTTTGAGCCGTATTGCTTCATGCAAACGTTGCATAACTTCCTTGTAGTATTCCTTATTAACCGTACGACCTGTTGGCAAGAACTCATGATGCACCACGCCATTGTAATCGAAGAAAACAGTGAGCAAAACCTTCACATTTGATCGAACTTGGCGTGCTTTTTCGGTCTTGGCTCTTCTGGCCGCTTCCATTGGGATGATTGGGCCTTGGTTTCGACGTCATAACCATATATATACCCACGTTTCATCACCAGTTATGACCCTTTTGAGCAAATCTGGATCGTCGTTGACGTCATTCAACAACTCCTGAGCGATACTAATGCGACGTTGCTTTTGCTCAAAACTTAGCAATTTCGGAACAAACTTCTCTGCCACACGTTTCATGCCCAAAACATCCGAGAAAATTGCATGGCATGATCCGATTGATATGCCAACATCCTCTGCAACTTCCCTAATAGTGATTCGACGATTTTCCAAAACCATATTCTTCACTGTTTCAATGTTTTCTTCGTTTGTTGACGTGGTTACAACTCCAGGCCGCTCATGGTCATTAACATCTTCTCGGCCTTCTGTAAAGCGCTTGTACCACTTATAAACACTTTTTTGAGACAAAGTAGACTCACCGAATGCCACAGTCAACATTTTAAGTGCGTTGGAGTACTTTATTCCATTTTTAATGCAAAATTTAATACATATTCTTTGATCCATTTTTTTCAAAAGTAAAAAATCAAAGAGCACACAAAAACGTGACTAACCTTTCTAGTTGTCAAAAACAAACCACTAATTCAAAATGGCTGATAATGCTAACATATGATAAACATATGTGTACCAACGTAACAAAAAAAAATTCGATAATCGAATGTACACAGCCCGCGAAAATTCAAAATTCACCTTTTCTTTTGAACAAACCTCGTACATACCTAAACGAACAACAAGACAAACAATAACATTTTAAAAATGTATATCCTGTTCCAACTATAGTTTGCATTCCCCAATTTAACGCTTACACAGTCTTGTTAACAAATATTTAAATGATATGGAAGTATTTGACAATAATCTAAACTTAGCAAATTTCAAATGTAATTAACTTTTGTGCATGTTTTCTATTTTTATTTTTTTGTGATTTAAAAATCATGTACTTGTACGTAAAAGCCCTCTGGGTGTTTAAATAATAAAATAAATAAATAAAAAAAAGTAAATATAAAAAACAGAATAGAATGACAATTGAAATCATTTTAACAGCGGGCTTCTATTTTATTAAGCATTTTTTATTAATTTAAGAGAAGTTTGTCTAACGGGAGCTTGTTATTCAAAACTAACTAACCATTACATCCTTTCTCCGCAGGGTTGGGCAGAGAGGACAGACCATCGTCTCATATATTCTCTTCTATTATTCTGACATGGCCCGACTCAAGTATTTGATTCACTTGATCGTGCCATGTCTTCCTTGGGCATCCCCAGCTTCTTCTTCCATTCACATTCATGTCATATATTATCCTTACAATCTTTTCTTCATTCATTCGCTCTACATGCCCAAACCATCTAAGCGTCGCTTTCTTAATCTTACTCACGACGCTTACATCAGCCTTGCATTCTTTACAAATCTCAAAATTTTTCACATGATCATACATGGTTTTACACTCATTCGTCTCAGAGATCTCATTTCTACAGGATTCAGTCTACTTTCATCCTGCCTCTGCCAGTTCCATGCCTCACTGCCATACATCAGGATTGGTATCAGCACTTCATTGTGGACTGCTAGCTTCGCTTCTTTGGACAACTTTTTGTTTGTGCCAACCGCGTTCAGTCTGTATTTCCTAATTATCTAATACAAATAGTTTCTTTCAGATAGCATTCCATTGCATAGATAAGCCTGTTCTCACTGATCTATTTAAAAGATTCTATGAAATAGATGAGGTGGGAATATAGCTTAAGGAGGAAGAACGAGCAGTGAAAAATGTTTAGGATTGGTTGGAGGTTCGAGTAATGTGTTATAGGAAGTGAAACATGAGGAATCAATCATTAAAATCTGACAATACATAAACAATAAAATGCAAAAAATATAAAGAGAACCTTACCGATGGTGTACGTTCCGGATACAATAAGTAACCGTGAAAATGGAGTGCCAGATTCTATCATTTTCTGCTGCTTAAGTTTAAGAATAGACAGTGCTTGATTTATGCTTTCGCCCTGTGTTGGAAATTTAAAACGGGGATTACAATATCTGAAATAATACAAAATAAGGATTATCAGATTGTTCAGAGACAAGCTATGAGTACCATACTTGAATCATAATATCGTGGGTATACTGGCATAAAACCGTTGACTCTAAAATTGCTGTTTGGAGAAATCGAACATTTAAGTTATGTAACAACTTTAAACTTATTTATCAAATTCAATTATAATATTATAATAGCAAAATTGATTTAACGTTTTTTTCCAGTAAAAAAATATTCACTTTGATTCTTTGAAAAACATTTTGTGATTGTAGCTTTTTGTCCCGATTAAAACACCTGTTAACTGCCTTAACCGCCCTGCCCTTACGAACATACGTGATACGGCCGCTATATTATCCCCCGAACGCAACAAGCCGTATCCCGTATGTTCAGGTACAAAAAAACTATACCTGAAACCCACAAAACATTTGTATACGTCAAGTTTGTTTCTGCGTCATCTCGTTTAGTATTTCGAGGTCACCCGAAGCTAACGGTTGTGTTCGGGAATTTTCGTCTCTCCCATACAAGTTACGTCACTAGTCAGTGGTAATATACATACTCTACATAAAACCTGATGTTTTTTTAAATACTTTTTTAACAATAACCCAAAGGACGGGCGGTTAACAGAAATATATTTTTAAAATTAAACATTTTTAAAGTTAGACATTTTAAAAATTTAACACGATTTTGTGTATTCTGCCAGTTTATAGAGCGTAAAGAGCTTCATAATACATACTAGACTTATTATTTTTACAATGCCATTTTTGTGAAATATCACCTCAAGGGTGCTTAAACTTACGTGGTGTCAAGATAAACAGTATGAATTTCCTTATTCCAAAATACGGGGTAAGATTCCATCAATGGTGTTGCTCTAAAATCGCCGCAGTGTAAAATGTTCCTTCCACAAGGCAAACTAAACACCAGCATCACAGAGCCAGGGCAACTGTAAAGTAACACAAAATTAATATTATACATATTAATTCCAATTTTTTTTTAACTAAAATTCAAATATGAAAGATACCACTGCAATAGGACCAGGTTTTTAAGTGGGATTTGAATGCTGTCGATGTTCAATAAATAATTTAACAATATAGCAACACTGAATCGATCAGGTAAAAAGTCACATCCAGTGGCGGTTCGTGATCTAAATCACTGTGAGTTCAATATTAAAACAATTTAAAAAACGAAAGAATACCAGACTTTGAATAGCAGACTTTCTCCTTCATCGAATATTATACTATTATGGAGTCACTTCATTTCAAAAGTTTGATTAATTAAATATATTATTTTAAGACAGCCATAGTATTGGGTAATACAAGAAAAAGCGTAAGTTCATATTTGCGACAGGATTTATTTTGCCCCAAAAATAACTCAATACTAACATTAAAAAATATATATTTTTCTTATAATGCAAAAACTTTTAATATGACTTTTTGTATTAAAAACAACAACAAATATTAAAATGGAATTACATAGCGAATTAACTGTTTCAATATTAAAAATAACAAAAACTATTAAATACTAAAAAAATATTAACCCTTTATATAAACATGTATTTTTTTTAAATGCTGGAGAAGTGTCGATAATCCATGAATATAATATTTTTTATTTTGATTACTTTTATTTTTAGACACGTGTTTTCAATAATGTGACGTAATTTTAAAACCGTGGGTAACGCGTGAGCAATTTTATGGCTCGAGCTATAAATCGTTCTGTGGCACTCAAGTACAATAATGTATCGGAACGATATATCGTTCGGTGGCACCTAAAGGGTTAACAGCATCCACACAATGAAATAGGAAAAAAACACAGAAAAGAAGGAAAAATTTTAAAAAATATATGCCCGATCGCTGCACACTGAAATAACAAATTTCGGCTGTGACGCAAATTTCAACACCGTTCGAAACTGTATTTATATTGTACGAAATATCCCATAGGTTTTTTAGCTCCATATGCGCATTACGAAATTCGAACCGCGCTGTGTTCCTATGCAAATACTATGGAGTAGTGGCGTGCTGTTCAAACTGTAGTAATATTATAATCCAAGGGAGTCTTATTCGCTGTAGTTTTTCTTCAGGAGTTCACTTGAAAACCGCTCATTAGAGAAAACCACCACTGGTTACATCAAATGACTAAATAAACTCATTCAACCTAAGGTCTATAGTAACTACAACATTAAAATAAAACTAATCAATACACATCAATACTTGTACCACATTTAACACATTTACGTGAACACCTCAGCGCAGGTTCTCCTAATGAGGTGGTCACGACACATATAACACTTCATTCACAGGATCATCTCTTCAAACTTACCTTATACTCCACATTATAACACACCATACAAAGCACCTTTATTACATATTATATAAAATAGTACTGTATAATATATAGATATAAATAAATAAACTACATATTATGTATACATTTACTATTAGTGTCGGTTCTGTGACTGAATTAATACTATTTCTCCAGCTTCCACAACTATCAAAAGTGTATTCGGAAAAGTTGAAGGGTAAGTGTAATAATAATCCATAAATATTTTTTATTTGATCTCTTTGAGTACAAGCCCCTTGGCACATTTTTTTTCAAACCCTAGGAATGATTTTATCATGGACGAAAGTGAAAGTGTAGGGTTGGCTTGAGTTTTCATGCTAGATTTGCGTCACGCTAGATATGAAATAAATTTCTAATGCAGCATTAAACTGGTGATGAAAAATTGGAGCTAATTTATTCAATCCCCCGCTAAAACAAGTTTCTAAAGGGGACAGAATAAAGGAAAAATATATTGAAACATTGTCTGCTGAGAATAAGACGAAAAACGAGGTTATTGCAATAAAGTTCTCTTCAAGAAGTCAAGTTTGGTAACATGTATCTACCTTTTCTTTTTTTAACCTTTCAGACGTGGGAAGCGCACCCCTGCACTGCACCACACATGCTCTGCACGCGGGCGGCTCACTCGTGCACCGCAAAGCTTCTATAGTTTAAAGAGCCCGCGTATGACAGAGGTCATACATATTTTTGACGTGTAGAAAAGGTTAAGAAAGAAACATTGACAAGTATACCGATAACCTGACAACATTTGAAAAACTTCTACTGCCATCATTATAAGCGGAAGATGCTACTTGTGTCGTGACGGAGAACATAGCCAGCCGAGGAATTGTAGCCATGACAGCTGTGTGGAAACCAAACGCATTTGTCAACTCTAGTCTTTTAGTTGAAGAGTAAGAGAGTGTAGAAGTAGGGGGTAGATCTAGGAGTGGTAAACATGTTAAAGAGATATGTAGGTACTTACTGGTTGGCATCGACAGTTGTGACATTAATGCCGTGTATGTCCACAGTCTTGCCTACTTCCAATATGTTTATTATATTTAATTTCACATACAATTTCTGTTGACAGAGATCACCTGAAATACATACATAATAAATAAATGAATATACAAATTAAATAGATTATGTATGACAAAATAAAATTGAAATATTATTGGCTTGTTGCGAAAAGTAACCAACCATAAAACCATAAAACCATATTTTTGGAGATATGCACTGCCGTGGTAAGTAAAAACACAGTATCTTCCTCAGGAGTCTCAAGGAAGATACTGTATTTTTACTTACAATGGCAGTGTAGGTACATACTGATATTTAAGGGACATTATCAAATGCATTATATATTATAACCGGTCAGTGCCTGAGTTGGCATAGCGTTTGGGTCTCACCCAGGCGTTGTGAGTTCAATTCCTCAGCTGGCTAAGTCCTCCATCATGACACAAGCAATTACTGTGATGGCAGTAAGATATTTTCAAATATTGTCAGGTTATTCGTAACCGGGGAATATTTGTTTTCTTTAAAAAAAAAAATTATTTGAAAAATTATAACAGCGAAATGAAAGACTCGCCATTTTAACAATTTGTGTATTCTCTCATAAATAATAACAACTATCAGCTGGCTATGATGCGTATTGCTTGAAGTCCGGAGAGGTAAGAGGTCGTGGGAAACAGGTAGGTAAGTCAACTACCCTTGCAGGACAGTCCAATGCGGCCACACGCAGGATATTTTCCGTCATTGCTGCCAATCGAGGAAGGATGCCAGAACTCGGTGGATGAATATGTTTACAATATATTTGAAGTTATAGATGACTTCTCGAAATAACTTAGTGTTATGAAAAATCAATATAAAGGTGTCAAAAAAGCAAAATAAAGAATAAGATAACTTTTGACAACAAGCAGACGATTTTTCAAAATCATTAAGGTTATTTATTTACCTGTTATTTTAGTGCAGTAAACGGGTTTATCGAATGACTTGTTGAGTCCCATATAGTGATCAGAATGAAAATGTGTGAGGAAATATACTGATATATCAGGAATCTCGCCATAAGAAAAAGCGTCAACTGCAAATGGTGTATCTAAAAAAAAATCATAAAAAATAAGTATGTTTGAAATTCTTCTGAAATTTCACATGTGAAAATATTACCAGGTAAGAAAGAAATATTACATAGCGTCCACTTAGATGTAAAACTCGTAAGTGCCATACTAGCTGTATGATACATAGTGACTTTTACCTCTAATGGGATGATAGTATCGTAAGAGAAAACATAAATTTACCTTTAACGATTTTGTAATACGGACACTTCTTTTTCGGTTTTCCTTTAGGACCCGAATAAACTAGAGAAAGCTGTTTATCCAAAGCATTAATTTTCTTAACTTGGGGTATACTATTTCTACTCCGTAAATTTGGGTATGTTTTTTTGGCTGCCGGAGATTCTTGGGTAGGTTTGAGGATATTTTTCTTTGTCGCAGAATTTTCTAGATCAGATGTATTGTTCAAGGAATCGTCCATATCTAAGTTTTGATCGTCACACAAATCGAATATAGGCAGCGTTGTATTCATCGGTCCAGATTTAACTTGATGTCTCAGTTGTATTTCTTCAATTTTCTTTTTGAACTCTGGATCCAGAGAATCGATTCTCTGAGAGGGTGTTCCGAAATAATTCAACAGGGTGTTTTTTGGTTTAATTAATTGTTTTGGCGTGGTATTTTTCAATTTTGATACGGACTTTTTCTTTTTGGAAGACATAGTACTAGTGGGATTTTCGACACTATTCAATAGATTTTTATGGTAATCATTTAAGTTGTCTACAGCCTTGATGAATTTAAAGGATTCTGTACATTTTGTATGGATGCTGTTGTTTGGTAATGTTTGGAGGGGCTGTCTTATCGGCCGGATGGAGGCCGGACTCTGAAAAATGATTGAGATATTTGTTTTACATTTTAGTTCTATTTCAATAAAAATTTTATTAAGAATAACTTTTTATGCTAAGCCAAACAATTCTGAGCCAGATTATTAAGTAATTTTTAACATTTTGAAAGACGGGGTGGGATTTTCAGATGTGAAATCGTAAAAAATCGGAGAGTTTTCCGCGTTAGCCACGCCGTGCGCCAGTTAGTGTAGTTTCAAAATTACTGACTTGTTTTTTGTAAAATGATGCTTTTGTAAATGGTACAGTCTTACCAGATAATGTGTTTATGTATTTATGATACTTGTATGTATATATCATAATTAGTTTTTTATGTTTATATCATAATAGCTTTTTTTTACAGTAAGTACTCCACACAGGGGGCCCCGAGGGAAATAATTTCCCTCAAGGCCAATATCATCTTTGGGGATGCTGTGTGGAGGGTCTTTTAGAGGATAGGAAGGAGTGAACTTGGGTCGTGAAGAGACCCATGTTGTAGGATGGGGGAAACACAGAGGCCGGCATAGCATTCCACAGCCGAACTGTTGAACACAAGAACGAGTGGTAAAAGCGATCTGTTCTATGTTCAAATGTCAACCGCGTGCAAATGTTGGGCGCGCGTTTGGAGTGTTTCCCGACTATTCATATATTTAGGGACATAATTTTTTCTGTCTCACGTTACAAAAAAAAAGATAAAGAAATACTAAAATATTTTTGAAGTTTTACTATATTTTCTATAAAGTTAAATAAGTGCCCCCTACAAAAAAAAAATAATACGAGGTTTCCTGTAAATAAGTACAGTAATATGACTTTGAAATGTACAAATATTTTTTGCGGTAAAAGGATATTATTATTTTTTTTAATTAGCACATGTAACAAACGAGAAACGAGAACATTTTAAATATAGTATTATTTTTAATAGATACAAGAATGTGGGATGGGGAAAGTACGAAATATTTGTAGGTCAATAGAAATCAAAAGATGACATTTAAACTAACTATAATAAAATATATAATTTTTAGAATAATACCAAATGCTCCGAAGTTGAGACAGACAAGGAATCTTTTCGCAACGAAAGCAGCTTCTTTTTGCAAAAACCCTGAAATAAAAATAAGCGGTAAAGAAAACATTTTTTAGGAATATAAATTGTTCTATTTGAACAATCGAAGAAAATAATGTATTACCAGGTTTGTAGAGTTTGAAGGGGGCTTTCTTTCACTTCTAGCGTGAAGTATCGAAGGAACGAAGTTGTTCAAATCATCCATCGATTCATAAACTCACAACAAACTCCAATTTTATAATAATTGATCAAAAAAAGTACACAGGCGGTATTAAATTAGTATTTATAATAGATCTTTTCTGGTTACATTTCAACAATATTTGCGGGTTTATCAGCAGGTGTTTACATAAATATTAAAATATTCACTGAACGACTGGCGTTTGTAATATTTTGTAATATTCGAATATTATCATGTTTTGACATGATGTGATGACAGTTATGAAGTACCTTCCAAACGAGCGGGACAGCGGGTGGCCCAGTAGTGTGGCCGACGGAAAAAATATATTAATCGAGTTATTATTTTTTGACTTGGCAATAATGGTAAAACTCGGCTGAGCGAAGTGGTCTTGAAATTTGATATTACGCATTGGAAATCGCGCTTTATTTATCGTTTAAAAGCTCGATTTCCAAAGCGAAATTTCAAATTTCAAGACCGCTTCGCTTGATATACCCTTTGTAATACCTATAAGTAATGACCGAATTCACAGACATACTTAATTCATAAACATGTGCATTTCAATTCTTAATAATTCCCAGACTAGACAGGCCATAAAAAAATTGCACAAAGGCTAGCCGCGTATATTGTTGTTCAAGCCGGAAACCATTGTAAAGTACTACATCGTAAAGCTTAGACCACCCTTAAATACCATTTTAGAAAGTCGGCATTATTTTACAAAAGAACGGCAATAAAACCTAAAAGGAAATAAGCGTGTAATAAATGAGCGGCCCACCAGACAATGCGGGTCATAAAAAGATCCCCACAGAAGGCCATAGATCAGGGCTCTCTGAAGACAGTTTGGTTGAAGATTCCGCCCAGGAAGGTACCTATTCTCGCCCCTCGGAGAGGCCGCCCAGGTCCTTTGACGACAGTGAGTGTTACGCTTCCGTCCTAGAAGGAAGTACGATCTCCGCCTATCGGAGATCTACTTGCAGAGACCGCCAAGGCTCTGCACCGTGAGTGAGTTTTAGGCTTCCGTCCCAGAAGGAAATCTGGTCTTCGCCCTTCGGCGATCTACCGTAGAAGTCGCCCATGCTCTGCCCAGGAAGTTACCAATCTTCGCCCTTCGGAGATCAAACCCCGGAGACCACCCAGGACTCTGATTATCGCCGCGTTTGTATCTACTCCCGATCCGGAGGTATTTGGATACCTAATGCGAACGCGAGAACTCTGCATATCCAGCCACTCTCTGGACCCTGTATAGTCATCAGTAAAGGGAAGTGCCTCTGAACTCTCATACCATATAATTCTCCCACCCTGTCACACTGTGAATACTCTCGTAAAGACTTTAACGTAGGATAACTAAACTTTCTCGTATAATTAAGCCAGTGAATCTCTAGTTTAAAGAATCAATTTTCTCGTATTATTAAGCCAGTGAATCTCTAGTTTTAAGAACCGTAGAATTAAGTACTTAACTCTAATTTTAATGATATTTTATACTTAATTAAGATTAACTTTAGTTTAAGACTAACCCCAAAAATGCCTTAATAGTAAATACATAAATTGCTTTTCAGTTCCTAACCTTTTTGCGTTATTCCTGTAATTATAACCCACTGCATTAATTAGCGTCTTATCACGCTCAGCGGAGAAGGAGGTTTGCCATTATTGCCAAGTCAAAAAATAAAAAATGGATTAATATATTTTTTCCGTCGGCCACACTACTGGGCCAACCGTTCGTCTGGAAGGCAATTGGTTTCCACGCCAGTGGGCGGCCCAATACTAAAAAAGCAATAGAGTTGTAGGCCTGGCTTTAAGACGTAATAAGGAACTCCAGTGAAAAATATAATGGCTTTAAAAATATATATTCGTATAGATCAGCAAATGCCGATTCTGAAAATATAATTTGTTGTATTTAATTATACGTAGATTTTATAAATCGTTATATAAAAGTGAACTAAAATCTGTACCATCAAAACACCATGTTCTGTTGGTACCAATGCGTTTGACGTCACACGGGCAGTTTTTGAGCCCAACTATAACTAGATTTTCCGCTGTTTATCATGTTTGTGGCTTATAATTTCGCTGTTTACAGTGTTCGTTTCGCTCGTAAAATCATTATGTTTGTTTATTGCGACTACTTGAGAGTTTTTGCTTGAAAATTCATACAAATTTTAAGGAATTCCTCTACGTAATAATCTATACCCCTTCCACAATACAACAATGTCATTGGCATTTTGGTGATTATTTCTTCAGTTATTCTGGAAGCGGAGGATTTCTAATGATACCTCAAACCTATTATTTCTTACAATGCATAATGTATTTATTTTTATTTCATGCCATTAAACGTACCTCAATGTTTCAAACCTGTTCAATTTATTCAACCTATTCAAGTTAATACCTGTCTACTGCTGTCACGGACTGTTTGTCAAGTCCGCAGATGCGCATGCGTCAGTTTTCTGCGTATTCGCAGAAAAATGAAAGAGACTATTAACGCAAGCGATTCTGATTTGCTTTTCATACATAATTCAAAGCATTAAAGGTTAAAATCGCATCCAAAAAATTCTACCCATGTGCTAAGAAAGCTCGAGGATGGAGTAGTTTTGTATCACACCTGTTCTTTTGTGATATTACCTAAAATTGATATATCAGTCTATCGGTATTATGTTATTCATCATGGGTGTCGTTAAGGGTTTTTTTTATATCATTTTTGCATTGATTGATTAATTCTTCTTCCATTTACTTTCGCATTATGAATTCTCCTGACACTCCTATTTTTTTATGCGAATACCGCACAAGAGTCCCAACTGTCCGAAGTCAATGGGACTATGACATCTCTTATTGGGGTATGTTGTAAGGGTAAAAGGTATGGGGAGGGGAAGGCAATGGGGGAGAGGAAGGTGGAGAAGTACCGGGCTATTCAGATCTAAGTGCTAAACACAGCTAAAATGCCATTTCACGCATCTTTCACTTTGGAACGCGCCATAAATATAATATATATTATTTTTAACGAATTAATTGTAAAAAGACGCAGATTAAATAAATCAAATTTACATGTGGACGTTAGGATTTGAACCCACAACCTCCGGATTTGTAATCGAGATTAAAAATAATAAAAATTTTCGACCTTTCTTCAGTTTTTATCGATTTTGAATCCCGAATGACTAATTTTTAGGGATAAATCATTTAATACTTTTTGAAGAAGACAAAATGTATACAATTTGAAATCAAAATGGTCTCTGTAGACCTAATAGTGTCTGGGATATAACGGTTTATAATTTAATAATATTTTGTTATTTCTAGCTATTTTTATAGTTTTTTTCATTGTTGACACCAAAGGAATAATTTTTATTGAAATATCGGCGATACCAAAGATTTATTCATATTAGATAACGATGCTAAAGTCTCTTACTAGGTCACTGAGCTCACTCTGAGAAAAAAGTTGAGGTCCCCCGTCAACAGAAAAATCTGAGAATCAGTCCTGGAAAGGTAATGTGTCTGAGTCCCCTGACTCACTCAGGATGTCATCTAAATTATAAGGTGGCTGTGGAACTGATATTTCAGAGCCATGGGACACTGGATGAATAGTTGAGTCAAGGTTAGGGCAATATTACTCACTATCAACATTTAACCCGTTTCTACACAATCATGCGACCTTCCCTCTAATGCTAAAACGACTTTACCCACCTCCCCCTATCACTACTCTCTTCAACCATTAACTTTTTATTTTTTTAATGCCAAGTCCATCTATAAATGATAGAATTAATGTGAGAAGTCTACGTTTTAAGGACATTTTTTTAAATTAAAAAAAATAAAACAAAATTTTAAGTTAACTAGGAATTTTACGCTAAACACAAACAAAAACTTTAGTGCAACAAAAAAAAATTGACAGGATGGAATGTTTTTGGTATTTTTTAAAAATCCTATGCAATTTTTTACTTGCAGACCCGTGTAATCCATAAGTATTTGTAAATTAATGTATCAGGTAGGAAAGGGATAAGGGAGGGAAGGGAAGGGAAAAGGGAAGGAATTAAAGTGTATGGGAATTAACTATTATTATGCTGGTGGAGAGCAGAAAAAAAGCTCTTCACTTTAGCTTTGAAAATGTGCTTTGGGGGAGGATTCTGTACATCAGAAGACAGTTCGTTCCAGAGAAGTGATGCTTTTACTGAAAATGAATGAGAGAATTATGTAGCTTGGTGGATGGGAAGTTTTTCTCATCACTTAAACAAAGAGAGAGCCCATATTCAGATAAAAAATTAACAATGTTCTTCATATAATTAAGTGAACTAACAGTGTTTGGAACGTTGTAGAGAAGGGAAAGTGTGTGTATTTATATATGTTCGTGTTTGCAAAGGTCAAAGATATACCTTATACATGTATTTAATAGCAATAAACAATATTACTTAGTTATTTTGAATCGGCTGTTTTAAAATATTCACTGGAATTCTTTATTGATAACAAACATTTATATTTTTCTGTAAAATTATGTGTACAGGAGTGTTGGAGCTATTTTTCCAAATATTATCACGTAATAATTCATTCCTTTTATATTTATGATTTCTGTTTGCAACCAAAAAGTAATGTATTGACCTTTTCATAAGCAAGCTGATTAAACAAAAGTTACTACAACAAATGAACCACATCATTTTGTTAACATTTGACTGTATAATCAACTGTTCTTCTAGAAGACTTCATTAGTACCTTCATTAGGCCTAGCCGACGTGCTGTTAGATCCGGAGAGTATCCAAATATTTAACAAAATGGGTTTTTTCACGATAACATTGTTCTGCTGCGTGTCTGCAACCCTTGCAACTTACATAGGTATGTTATGTTTAGGTTTTACTGTTATTATTTATGTGGAGATGGCCTGAATAGCTTCAGTAAGCACTCAAACTATACTATCTCCCATGTTTCATCGTATAAGAAAGTAACATCTTCAGTAATTAACTTATTTTAATAATAAACTTAAAACACGATAATCATTATCACAAGTACTATTCTGTACAAATTTGGTTTTAACAAATCCCATAGCCGCTGCGCACCCGGGCAACTAACAGATTCCTAAAGTTTACACGCTATCACAGTTTGTCATTGATTCACCACAAGTATTTTTTGTATGAACTATTTCTATGTACAGAAGTTTTATAGGTGCTGAATTCAAAATGCACATATGGGATTCATATCGATGTCGCTCTCGGGCAGTATTGATGCGGGCAGGTGAATTTTCCAGTACAGAATTTAAATAGCGTGCTGTTTAAAGTGTGTTAAAATTATATACCAAATTTCCACCCCTTGGAATAACGAGGTTCCAACTGACGATTTGGGATGATTTGACTTATTGATTGGAAATGGGTCCAACTGGACTATTCTTCATTTCTTCTATAGACACCAACAAAATCTAGTGAATATTAATGGAATTAGAAAGTGTCCAACTGCATCAGTTATTCACTATAATTTGTGAAACAAGGTTTCAAGTGCACATGGAACCTTGTTACTACAACTCAAAAAGTTATTTTGTAATTCACTTCACATTACATACATACATACAGAGCGTTCCATCTGACGAACTGTTAGGTTTCCGCGCGTTGCAATTAGAAGTGTAAATTATAGTGATTAGCATTTTTTTAAATTAAAATGATTGTATTCCACAAAATAGGAATTCTTTTATAAGCACCGCTGTTTTATATTATCTCAATGAAAATCCACAAATAACCTCGATTACCATGAAGTACTTGATAGCTGGCCATTCCTGCATACAAGAAGTGGACAGTGCTCACAGTGCCATTGAGAAGGTCATGTCCAAGACCGAGTTCTTTTCTCCACTCAGTCTCATGAGAATACTGAAGTCAGCGAAGAGAAGAAAGTCACTTAGAGTTTTGCAAATGAGGACTGATGATTTTAAAGATTATGACAGTGCTTTGAAGCGAATACCTTTTTTAGAAGTGTCTGTACTTCGGTTTACACAGAACATGCATGAAGTGGAGTATAAAAATTCCTTTAGGTGTAATATTTTGAAAACTGAAAACTTAAGAATCCAAGAAGGAGAAATAGTAGTTTGAACATTGAATTGGCATTTCCAATTTCCACATTGATTGAACCGAAAAACGTAAGAAATACGCAAGTAATGTACTTCAACAAAATTTCACTATATAAAAAATATGTTAATTTCCATGCCCCTGGAAGACAGAGAATATTACCAATCATTGCTATGGTTTTAAACATTGGTTTATTTAATACATGGGTTAATACATAATATTGTTAATTCATTTTTTATTTGTACCATCTCGGATACTATTTTTGTTTGTTTTATTTTAATAGCCATAATTACTTAGGTACATCTTATTATTTTTGCTTTTCATTGTTAAACAAATCTTTTATTATTGTAATTTTTCCCTATATTAAGGATATTGTGTTTACCATTTGTGCAGATTTTTTATTGAACATGCTTCTTTCATAATAATTCCCTTGTGGTGATTTTTCACAAATAACGGCGCTATACAAATCATCCATTATTATTATTATTATTATTATTAATTATTATTTTTGCTGTTTATTAATCACCACACCTCTCAGAATAAACAATTATTGACTTCTTTTATTTATTGTTTGGTTGCATTCCTAAATTTCGTAAGGGTGTAAATTTTAACGCAATTTCATATTTCAATTTACACAAGAGTCAAAGCTGCTCCCAACCGTTTGGAGCCAGTGATTCTATGGCATCCCCAATTGGGGTATGTTGTGAGGCTGAAGGTATTAAGGAGGGGAAGAAGATGGGGATTAGGAAGGTTGGGAAGTACCTCCTTTTTATGGGAGTTGCATTCAGAACATAACCTGATATTGAACAGCATTGGAGCGAGTATGTATATGATACATCACAGCTGCATTTGAATGCCTCTGATCTTGAGTCTTCATTAAGTACTAAAACTATTTTATTTCAGCTGTTCCCCCAACTCCAGTGGGGTGCGGCGGAGACCCCAATGCCGAGAAGAAGCCCTGTGGAGACCCCTGCCCCATCACCTGTGAAAACAAGGACGCCGGGGGGCCCCTGATCTGCCCTGCCATCTGTATCATCGATGGATGTGGCTGCAAGGCTGGATTTGTGAAGGACATTAATGGAAAATGTATCCTGCCAGCTAACTGCCGTGAGTGTCTTAAAAGATTATTTGATCATTTACTCTTTGGTTCTGATATTAAATTCTGATAAATAATCTTAGAAAAAAACTGTCTCCCATATTTCACCTTATTTATTTGGTAATGTCTCAGTCCCTTATTGTAGTTCACCAGGGATGTGTTCCACAATATGGCCCCCGGATATTTGAAAGTTCAGGCTCCTCACATTTTATACAGTTTTTGACGTTTTTAACTGCCAACCAATAGCTGCACATGACTCCTACAGTGTCAACTTCCTGTTAATGGTTCTACTAACTTCCTGAGCAGTGACAGTTCGTGGCCTATCTCATTGGGAGTTCAATCGAGATAGAATTCGAAAAAAATTCCTTCAAATATAAATCCTATGTTGGTCTTTTCCATAATTATCTATTTATTTCCCTAGATCTAAAGGAAATTCATCAAATAAAAATGTAACATCTTCAGTAATTAACTTATTTTAAAAACAACTTAAAACGGGACAATCACAGAAAAAATTCTTTTGATTCTTGCAAAATACTATTCCATACAGATTTGGTGTTAACAAATCCCATAGTCGAAGTGCACCCGGGCAGCTAACAGATTCCTAAGGTTTTTCACACTGCCACAGTTTGCATCTGAAGCTTCACGAATATTTATTTTGTTTCTTAGAACAGAAAGCTTCATAGGTACTGAACTCTAAACACGCACGTATGGGATCCATTTCAGACTCGCTCTCGGTCAGTATTAATACAGATGAGTGGATTTTTTAGCACCGTATTTGAATAGCCCGCTGTTTAAAGCGTGGTAAAATTATAAAACAAGTTTGTTTTATAATCTTTTCTTTCTTATGGGAGTTCACAGCACAAACGCACTTTAGAGAAAACTGCCACTGTTCCGGAGTACTGTTATTGATGTGAAGATGGTCTACATAGCTCTCCCGTAAGTACTGAAGAAATAGGCTAATTTTGATATTTCCCATGTTTCTCATTATCCCTTTGAAGTTCACCAGGGTTGACATTGAGAATTTAGAGATGTTTCCTGCTTCCACAACACACTTTTTATTTCAGCTGTTCCCCCAACTCCAGTGGGGTGCGGCGGAGACCCCAATGCCGAGAAGAAGCCCTGCGGAGACCCCTGCCCCATCACCTGTGAAAACAAGGATGCTGGGGGGCCCCCGATCTGCCCTGCCATCTGTATCGTCGATGGATGTGGCTGCAAGACTGGATTTGTGAAAGACGTTAATGGAAAATGTATCTTGCCAGCTAACTGCCGTGAGTCTCTTAAAAAATTCTTTGATCATTTGCTCTTTGGTTTTGTTCCCAAAAAACATGCCATTTTGTGTAGTCAGCCGGTGTTTAATCCCAGAGTAGGATTTAGGCTCCTCCACAGATGTTCTATTACTTAAATATTTGCATTCAGACCTTCCCATCCTACTCCAATATTCTTCACTTCAGTCAGTCCACCTCTTCTTTGATGCAATTGATCATGATTGTCGTTGTCTTGTCATTTGGCATTCTTTCCACATAGCCCATCGCAATCTTTGGGACCTATAAAATCTTAAGATGCATAACATGAAATTCCAGATGACAGAAGGTCCGCAACTTGGCTGATGAGCAGAACGATGATACGAAATTTTATTCATATTTCTTACTTTGCCTGCGTGTCACCAAGTCTTAGATCAAAAGCATATCTACAATGTTTTTTGTCCGCAGCCAAACCCACTTGTGCGAAGAATGAGGTATACAGCTCCTGTAAGAACCCGTGCCCAGAGACCTGTGAGCAACTTGTCTCAGGGGGACCTCAGATCATGTGTATGCCACCGTATCCGTGCCCCGGAGGATGCGACTGTGCAAGCGGCTATGTCAGGAATAAGGCCAACATTTGCGTACTGCCATCACAGTGCCGTGAGTGTTTGTCTCATCACTGAATAGGTTAAAAATAATAAATCAGAATTAAAAACCAAAATTGGCCTATTTTATATTGGTATTTTAACGGAAGTAATGCGACTCTGTTTTATCGATTGTATGTGTAGTGTATTGTGTCTTAATACTTACCAATGTCTCTTGTTAAAGGTTGTCGCGGAGATTAAATGAAAGGATAGGTCACCAATTAACAAATATATTTGCAGACTCGACGCGTACAAATTATAAATCAGAAGGTTAAATTCTAAAGGAAGCGAGAAGCGACGTAAATGCAATCAACAAGTTAACTAGCGAAATGTACGACCGATTCGGCGAGCAGAGAAGCGAATGGTTGGTGCGTGCTGTGGACAACAGAACGCCGCTTGTTTGTAGTGATACCATACCGCTTGCGTTTTGTTTGTAGTGATACCATAAGTAAAAAAGAATATAATTCAAATAATTTTATGGCTTTCAGTTTCTTGCATATTACAGTATTTTTGTTTTTTCGAACCTTCACTTACAAAATAAAGATGAGTGATTTTCCAGTAATATTTAATGGTAAAACACAATTTGGATACCATGAATGGTTTAAAGTCTGCTCAGCATGCAGAAATTCGAGATCAAAATTTGTTCAAAGTTCATTTTCTAATTCATGCTGTTTGAATATTAAAAAATATCATAGGAGCTTAAAACAATCAGTTTTAATTAAATCCTAGTCCGCCTCAGCCCAAGAACCCCTAAGAGGATTAATAAAAACATTATGAATTCTTTTTAACCTTATAGTTTTTTTATTGTGCTCAACTTTAATTTGTAGAACTCCATTTTAATTTAAAGTTTTAATTTTTTTTTATGACTCTTCTTATTCAATTTAATCAACGGTTTATTTATAAAAAATGTTCTGCTAGATAATTAAATTTACACCGTTTATTATGTAAAAAAAAAAAACAAAATGTGTTGTAAGTAAATATTTAGAAAAAGATTTATATTATATTAGTTGAAGCGCCCAGCGTTGCCCGGGATTATGAATGGTTAGAAGGAAAGTTTTGACATTGTGATGTGTTATCCCTACCCCTACTCTTACCCCTATCCCTACCACAGACAATACTCTAATTTTGAATGTCAAGTGTTCAAAATTTCATCACGAGGCACCAAAATTCTGCTTTAAGGGTGGGAAAGGGGGTGGTTTTATGAAAACTCATGTAAACAGTGACCTTCCTCGTGTTTCGAAGTGTGCAAAATTTTATCAAGCTCGGAATAATTGTATACAAAACAAACAAATACCACCACCCCGGGACATTCTTCTTTATATACTAGTAGAAGAAAATAATTTGATACATTTGATGCGATCCTTAGATCTTTGATTGCACCTTAAACTTCGTAATACTTTCACACGAATTTGAACTCCTGTGTGGAAGGCCATTAATATTTGATCTGTAATTAATGGTACATGTGTTATTTCTGCTTTTAAGCTTGTCCAGATCCAAACGCAGAATTAGTGAACTGCCCAAACCCATGCCCTCCCACCTGCGATAACCTGGCCACCTTCGGGAAGACTCCTTGCGCCAAGATGTGCCTTGCAAGAGGGTGCACCTGCAAGAAAGGGTTTGTCTTTGATGTCAATGGCAAATGCATCAAGCCTGACAAGTGCCCTAAGATCTGTACGTATTCAAAAAACTTCTTTAAAATCTGATGTGATACGCCTTGCTTTATTGTAAACTGATTTGGTACAAGAATTATTGTTTTAAACTGATTTGGTACAAGTCTTTGTTTTAAACCGATTTTGTGATGACTATATATGTAAGTATCTTGATTACCTGTATAATTTTGGTTATTAAGGTCACTAGAAGGAATGATAAATTTCTATCACCATACTGTATCTACACATATATCATCCAATGTCTGGTCCTACCGTCTTTATTCTGCACCTAGTTCAAATCTGTCAAGGCTGAAAAGGGTACAAGACATCAGGAGGTGGAGAACATTTTGCTGGGATTCATCATCACATGTACAGGTGTCATTGTCAATAATTTTGAATCTGTGAAGCTAACTCTTCATTATCCAATATTCTGTGAAGAAATGGATACTTTCATAGTCAAAACTATGACTTTCTCGGAATTTAGCTGCATATGATTTACACACTAAACAGGACCAGAATGCAATATTTTGCATCGAGTAAAAATGCAAGAAAATGTTTAATGTTCTAAGTGTCTTTATTTCTTTTCAGGCAGAAAATAGTGATGCAATCGTTGAAAATCGGAAATGGAAGTATCAAGAAAAACTGCAATTTTTATTTATTGTTTATTTTATCTATTCTGAAGCAATAAAGCAATAATTAATAATGTGTACTTACAAGACTGGTAACATGTATTGATACTGACATTACTAGCTACTGCCATATTTATAATATTTTATAGCAGAACATTAAAAATTGAGTACAGAAGTAAAATATGTTTTCTTTTATTTAAAATGGTATAATAATTCTATTGATAATACAACCATTTATGTATGATTTATTTATTTTAGAAACAAACAGTACACATATAAAGTGAGTTGTGTACAAATTACAAGGTTTTAGAAAATTATTACAAGGATCGGTACCAATGACATATCTCTAGTAAGAGTATGTAATATCTAGTAAGTGGTTATATACATTTTACCTGGTGGGGTTAGTACAATGCTAGGGAATGATACATGGTAAAGATAAAAAGGTACATGAAAAATGTGTATAGTGTATAAGGAGTGAACTTGGATCTTGCAGAGACCCATGTTATAGGAGGTAGGAAACACAGAGGCCGTCAAATCATTCCACATCCGAGCTGTTGAACACAAGAACGACTCGTACGAGCGGCACATTCTCGAATGTTATTGACGCTAGTTCCTCAGAGCATCTTCCATATTACCTGTAGAATAAGGAGAGGATTCCCACCTGACGCCTGTGCTCCAAAGATTACAATCTGTTTGTTAAGATAGTTGAATCTATCAAAGGGGCTGCCCATTTCTTCAGAGTCAATGGTTTTTTCAGATATTTTGGGGCTCCCAACCAGAGGTGGCTGTCAAATTCTACAGTGGGGTGCACTTGCGATTTGTACAGGGTCAGCAGTTGTGTACTATTTGCGTATCTGCGGGCTCTGCATAGTACGCCCAGCTTCTGAGAGGCTAACTTTACTCTGTCTTCGATGGAAACCCCATACCTGAGCTGGTCACTCAGGTTTATTCCAAGCATATCAATGGAGGGCTTTTTTGAAATATTGCTTTCCATTAAAGGAGACTAGATTGTCATTTCGAAATATGGTAGATTTTATACTAATATCTTATAAGTACACATTATTTTATCTTATGGATAAGTTTTTTTCCATTCGAATAGAGTCACCGAACTTCACTGACTTCATGTTATTTTTATTACAATCATCACGACTTAAAAACGTGCAAAATTCTAGTCGTGTAAATTTAAATTAAGTTCGGTGACTCTTTATCGATGGAAAAATGCTCTGCGTGTAAGGTTAACACTATAATAATAGAGGTTTCATAAGAATACCGCACACAGGGGCGAATGCATGCAAATAATAAAAAAATAGATTTACTTTATCTCAAGCAGATTAACCCTAGATTACACACCTCGAAAAAGCAAAATTGCTATAATATTTTTTAACGATATAGTAATATAAAACAATATGTATTAATGGGTTTGGCATTGTTTCAATTTAAAGCTACACATTGCAATATATTATGAACTATGAATATTATAGATGATTTTGGGACAAGACATGTTTAAACAAAACTCGTGGGATCACAATTATAATTATATTTATTGAAATTAACATTTCTACGATCATCAATTTGGAATACACATAAATATGTAATAATTATAACTCTTAGGATATTTCATAATGACTAAAATATCTAAGTGCCTCAACAGAGACAAAGAAAACTATAAAATAAACACAAATTTGTTTTAAAGCACTTCAATTTAATTCAAATATTGAACAACCGGTTTCCGAACTACCCTTCCTTCGTTAGGACTATATTAAAACTAACACTAGATACAAAATGATGACAGACATACATGAATATTTAGATGTTGGAGTGGGAGGCGACCAAAGGAGAAGGGATAATTAGGGGTTTTTCAGAAGGTCAGCGGTTCACTGGAATAATATCTAGAAGAGGACTATACAATAAATTTATTCGGTTATTCATTACACTAGAACTCAATTCAATACATATGTATTTACAATTATGGTAAGCCACAAAGTAAATGCTTTTTACGAATACGTAGAGAGAAAACTGTTTTGGATAAAAGTGTTGATTTAAACCCCCACAACGTACCACTCCAAATTGGTCCGTATCGACGGGTTATCAAAAATTCTAACATATAATATTTGTTAAGCTATGAAAGCGAAAAAAAAACCTGATGTTTAAACCTCCCACACTAGCGACCAAATTCATATGCAAGATTTGCAAAATCTATGATTCAAAGCGAAAATGCAGCTCTGCTAGGCTAACAAAAATACAGTTTCCTGTCAATGTCTATGTTATAATTATTGCTAATTTATATTCCCTAAATACCCTAATTAACATCTCAGGCTGGGCGCACTAGGGAGCCAGGCTCTCGCAGCTTGGCCGCCGCAGCTATGATTTGGAGGAGTCAATTCGTGCAGCCAGTGTAGCAGCCAATGTAACCAGTTCGTTATTATTTTTTTTTTTAACTATGACATTAGAATAATTAAAGTTTAATAAAAATATGTATATTTACAAAAATATATCATTACAAATCAAGCTCTTTCCATTCGTTTTCAGATAAACTCCTCACTAAATATATTCATGATTTCTTCCCATTTCCTTTTTTTTTGAGGTTTTGACTACTATATTCTTCTGAAGATATCCCAGAGTGCTTTTCAATATTCTACTTCTCTGATCAAACTCTCTGTAGCATAAGACATTGCTTGTGCAAATCTACAATTAATGTTGTCCTGTGGTTTTTGAACCAATCCTTTAATGTGAGTATAGATATCTTTCTGATTTGGTTTGGAAATACAATTTAAATAGCAGTAATGATCAAATATGATAAGTGATAGCGGCTTTATTGGGCAATTTGTCCCAGGTTTATAACCATTGTATTTGTCGATTGATAAGCACCGCACCGCCCGCTTCTATAAACGATCATCCGCTACCACGCCGCCCGCCTAATTATCGAAGTAATGCAATAATTGACAAAAAGGGAGAAATTTGTTATAATAAATTCAGTGGTGATAAAACAGGATCGATCCAAGAACTGCCAGAAGACCAATCGATGAGTGAACTTTACTTTATATTATTGGGGTAGTTTCCTTTCCATTCATAGATTCTAGATTTGCACAAAACCAATAATAACCAATCTCCCAGATGATCAACTATTAACATGCATGATTATCCTTTTACATAACAGACATCATAAAATTTGTCATGAGAAATAACTGGCTGCCGCAAGTACGTGGGGACAGGAGGAGCCATATGCCTTTTGCCTGCGCAATCAGTATGTTTCAACTGGCTTCTGCACGCAGCCAGCGATATTTAGCTGCCTATTGCGTTCGCTTAAATATATTTTTATACAAATTTTAAGATCATGTTGGCTGCCTAGTGCCTGGCCTTAACCAACTGAATTAGGTAAATTGTAAATACATTTAAAGATGGAAAAATGCATTTATGTCCGAATAGCTGCTTTTTGGCGATTTATAGCTCGAATTGAAATCTTCGGTTGAATCATCGGTTTACTAATGCTTTACGTCAGTATGGTGCCCAAATGGTGAAATTCACTCCTGACCGAGTTTCAAACAATAAAAATTATAGTTTTGCACGATAATCGGTTTGGATTATACATAATCGTAGTAACCCTATTTAGAAAAATACCTTTTGACTAGTAGTGCAACCACACTCGTTTTAGGAGTACTTATTTACCTCATTAGTTAGGTACCCTTTTCAATGTATCCAATAACTCGGAAGGCATCCAAAGTAGGAACTTTTAAAATGGAAAATACATTACTAGTATTTTTAATTATCTGCATATCTACGTCTCTTGCTGAGACCGAACCGGGTACGCAAATGATTTGAATTAGTATTCAACTACCAACTTTGCATTTTTTCTAATGCAGTATACAGATTAATTTATGAGTTACAGTCAAACTCGGTTTTAATGAGTCCGTTTATCTTGAAATCACGTTTATAACCGAAAAGCTCCAACGATTTATATAACAAGAACAAACCAAGCATTTAAAAACAAAACAAGCAATGATTTTACTCAAGATAAAAAATGTTGAGGAATTTGATATTTATATTTATATTTTGCAGTCAGTACTACAACAGAGTCCGTGACTTGTGATGGTGACCCCAATGCAGAGAGGAGAGAATGCGGAAATCCTTGTCCGAGAACCTGTGAGAATAAAGACGCAGGACCAATAGCGTGTCCCTTCATCTGTATTCATAATGGCTGCGATTGCAAACTTGGATATGTGAAGGAAAATATCAACGGATCATGTATTCTGTCATCAGACTGCCGTGAGTATGCGAGTAGCTACAGTAATTTGCGATTTTATTTATTAAAACGGTTGATAATTTTTGCAAATCGAAGAATTCATTTCCACTGACCAAAATATAGCTGATCTAAGCCTGCCAGAACCTTAATGTATAAGACCACAGAACGATTGAAATCTCCTGATCTTGATTGTCGAACGAGCAATGCGAGGTTGTATACGTTTTTAATAATCTAAACTATTCTAAACGTAATTTGGAAACAGCAGCTTTAGTCACACGGTACGAGGCATGCGTGCGTGGCAGCCTTACACGAATGCCTCGACAGAAGCTGCTGCCTTGGTATGTGTAGTGGACGAGGCACCGTGAGCTAGCTAAGAATATTACTTAAAATCAAATATTTTTTGCAGCTCCTGTTCTAAGTTGTAATGGTGACCCTAATGCAGAGAGGAGAGATTGCGGAAATCCTTGTGAGAGAACTTGTGAGAATAAAGACAATGGACCAATGCCGTGTCCCTTCATCTGTATTCAGAATGGCTGTGACTGCAAACCTGGATATGTGAAGGAAAATATCAACGGAATGTGTATTCTATCAGAAGACTGTCGTGAGTATAGTAAAAAAAAAAAAATGATTATCAAAATGTACTATTGTTGCATTTTGAGGTAAAAGCATTACGGTGCAACTTCCAAGGTTCTGCAGTGCCGCTAGGAAGTTTACGCAAGGGAGGGTATACTCATTCATCGCTTTACTTCGTTATCGACTAGCCAGCTTCTGGGGCAGGACACGGAAATCAACCAATGCCATTGTCGTGGCTACATCTGAGTGGCTCAGTTCTTCATTCAATGAGCAATGACTGTGGATGATTCGGCTACCACCCTGAAAGACGATTCCTTAATTTAATTTATTTTACATAACAATTAGTTAATAATAACATAAAAAATAACTTCATTAATGGAGGACTGAACGCGGTTGGCGCTAACAAAAAGTTGTCCGAAGAAGCGAAGCTAGCAGTCCACAATGGAGTGCTAATACCAACCCTGATGTATGGCAGTGAGGCATGAAATTGGCAGAGGAAGGATGAAAGTAAACTCAATGCCGTAGAAATGAGATCTCTGAGGCGAATGTGTGGTAAAATGGTGTATGATGTAAAAAATATTGAGATTCGTGAAGAATGCAAGTGATGTAAGCGTAATGAGTAAGATTAAGAAAGGGACGCTTAGATGGTTTGGGCATGTAGAGCGAATGAATGAACGTGAATGGAAGAAGAAGCCGGGGATGCCCGAAGAAAACATGGTACGATCGAGTGAATCAAACACTTGAGTCAGGCCATGTCAGAAGTCAGAATAAAAGAAGAGAATGTGTGAGACGATGTATGAATGTGAATGAAGCAAGAAGTGTATGCCAAGATCGAGTTGTTCGGTGGTCCGTTCTTTCTGCCTTCCCCTGCGGAGAAACGACATGATGGTTAGTTGGTTAGTTAGTTTTATTATATTTTTCATTTTCTTTCTTTTATTTCCAATTTTTATTTCATTTTCTTTTTATATATTTTATATTCTTATTTTACCTTTTTTACAATATTAAATTTTCTATTATTGCAGGTAATAAATTGAAAATATGTAATATCGCAGATTGGGTTTGCACTATCTACCCAATCCTGCTGGATTAAAAACTTAAATAAATAAAATAATTTACTTGGCCATTTCTAGATATTGCGGACAGAGTTGACTCAAATACAGTACTCACACATCTGCATTGCTTATTGCTTTCATACAGCATGGTTCAAACTTGTATTTTGTCTTTAAAAAAGAAAATTTCAGTGAAAATGAAAAAAGTTTTTTTTTTTTTTTTTAATAATTATAAAGACACACTATAAGTTTTAAAGCTAGAACACTTACTAAAATTTGTTGACCGTTTACAAAGGAGGTTGAGTTCCTCCAAGTCATATACACTTGTCCCTTTCTCATTATTAGCAATAAGTAGGCGTAAGCAAAATAAAACACTGTCAGAAGTAGGTTTTTTTTTTAACCTTTTTCTCGTATTTTCCAAAACGAGGCATTAAAAAAAAAACTGCTAAAAATTGAATCATTGTTAAATTTAAGAATTATTTCTTTGTTGTGCCTACTGCCTACTGATGTCATTGAACTGTCAAAGGGCTTAACTAATATCAGGTTACATTATTTAAACATAGATTTATTCAAATAATCATTGGTAATTAAAAAAAGAATTACCTTTTACCTATCTAGTTACTTCAAACATTCATTAAAAAAATCTGCGCATCAGTGATTTAATTCTAAAAATTGAAAGTATTTGGACTACCAGAATTACCAAATCATTTCAATAGAAAATCTCTTCAGATGTTAATTTTTAAAAAAAAATTTGCAGCCCCTGTTCAAAGTTGTGATGGTGACCCCAATGCCGAGAGGAGAGATTGTGGAAATCCTTGTCCGAGAACCTGTGAGAATAAAGATGAAGGACTAATAGCGTGTCCCTATAACTGTATTCCAAATGGCTGCGATTGTAAACCTGGATATGTGAAGGATCATGTCGATGGGAAATGTATTCTGTCGGATGACTGTCGTGAGTGTAGACTTCTATTAATGTTCTTATCCTTGGTAAATGTATTCTGTCGGATGACTGCTGTAACAGCAGAATTCTATGAATGTTCTCATCCTTGGTAAGTAGATGGCAGATGATCTGTTCATAATGACATCAGAGAGCAGTTTGTGAAGTTATGATGGATAATTGAGAACGGCACTTACGCTAGTTGGTTTTAGTTTATTTCTTGAAGTAGTGTAGTGACAATACCATCGTCTAGGCATTTAATAAATATTTCAGACAGCTATTTTTTTCGGAGAAATAATTGACTTATTTATTATTTACTATCCAATTTATTTCAATAACTTATTGAAGTTTATAAAACTCATTGTAATATTTAATCATTGAAGAAGATAACATTAACCTTAACATTAATGGAGGATAATATTGACATGTCTTGAAGTTGAGGTGTGATATCGATGAAGGTGGCCTAAGGTGAACTAGTCTCATTAGCTCAGTTGGTAGAGCAGTTGTCCTGGTAAGACAGAGGTCCTGGGTTAGATTCCCAGATGCGATTGATGCCTTTTTATTTTCTGTTGTTTTTTCGGTTTCGTGTTTCATTTTAGGATTGGTCAATATTGTCTCTTTCAAAGATCTGTGAAATATTTTCTCATTATTTTACAGCCCTTATCGGTTGTGATGGTGATCCCAATGCCGAGAGAAAAGAGTGCGCAAGTCCTTGTCCTAGAACCTGTGCGAATATAAATGCAGGTCCACTCAAGTGTCCCCGCAACTGCATTCCAAATGGCTGCGACTGCAACCCTGGATTCGTGTTGGATCATATCAAAGGAAAGTGTATTGTGCCTAGAAAATGTCGTAAGTGTAACTGGAATAGGTTTTTCAATAATCACTCAATTGCCCGGTGTTTTAAGAAAAGTACATAGTAAGATTGCCCCAAAATAAGCGGCCACCCACGCGACGTGTCAACGAATTATCAAGAAACTACTGTAATTACTTATTACTAAGTGCACAAGTATAATGCATAATAGTTTGTCATAGATAAATAAACAGCCAACATGAACACATTTTTATTATAACAGTTTTTTTGCTTTTAATCTTTGAAACACATGAAAGGTTTTTTTTTAAACTTCATGCGAGATGCGTATACTATTTTTAAAATGTAATTTTAGATACATTCTTCTTCTTTCAAAGGATACCAAAGAGAGATATAGTCTGCCTGAAATGTTAAAAGTTTGTCTTGGCACAAATAAGCAGTTGTATTCCTTGTGGCGGCCATGATGATATTATAAGAATTTTGTATTTTGTGTAGCTAAGCCCCATTGCGGGCGTCATGAAGTGTACAGGGAATGCAAGAACCCGTGCCCGCAGACCTGCGACATGATCATCTCTCACGCCCCACAACCGCAGTGCCTGCCCCAGTACCCTTGCCCCGGGGGCTGCAACTGCGAACCAGGGTACGTCCGGAACAAGAACCACGTCTGTGTGAGGCCAGCCGAATGCCGTGAGTATTTGAACCCCAGCATCGCCTGGGTTTTTCTTACAATGGGGTATTTGTATTTGCACAAACCTATTTCGTCGGGTGAAATCCTATTTGTATAACAGAACACCATTATTTATTTATTTATTTAAAATGGGTTTTTACAGATTTTCACACTTATGTAAGAACAATCCAGTTAAAGAAACTCAGTTAATGTACACAAATTACATAAAATTACAAATAATCAGAAAAAGGATAGACAAACTAGTGCTTATTAATGGATACAAATCATTCCCTATAGTTGTAACGTCTGGTGTGCTACAGGGATCAAATCTGGGCCCCTTACTTTTAATAATATTCATAAATGACCTTGGCTTAAAATTAAACTGTGATTCTAATTAGATTCTAAATATTCTCTGATTAAACTTTCGCCGACAATCTCAAAAATTTTCGTAAAATTTTCGTATTTCTGATCATTCTGACTCGTCACTTAATTTAAATAAAAACATAGATACTATTTCAAAAAGTGTATTACAAATATTAGGATTAACTCTATGAATCACAAATTGTTTTAAATGTGCAGAATTAACTACAACATTATACAAATCAAAAAGTATTTTGGAATACGCATCCACTAATTACGAGATTGATAATTACAGAATTGACAAAAAAGAATCATACTCGTATAAAATATTTGGGAATAACAATAGATCAACACATAAAATGGACAGAATATATTGCGCAAAATATTAAACGAATTCGAAAACTATACTACATATTCCTCAAACTAAGAAATATTTTACAAAAATCTATGCTACTGAAGGTTTACTATGCTTTAGCACAATCAATTCTACAATATGGAATAATAGGCTGGGGAGGAGCGTTTAAAACTAACTTAGCCCCATTAGAAATAGTCCAAAGCTGATTAAAATAATTTAAAAAAAACATCTTATTTTTCTACCTGTGAGTTATTCAACGAATTTAAAGTTTTAGATTTAAATACAATATACCAAATCATTACTTCAAATCCATAAAGAAAATCTAAAATTAGAGTCATTAAGCACCAGGCCGAGAACCACAGAACAAATAATAATCCCTAAACTTAATACAACAACAGCTCAACACCATTACATATATTCTGCCATAAAATGTTTTAACGAACTTCACAAAGATATACAAGATGAAAAAAATTATGAATTTTTTAAGAAAAAACTTAAAATACATTTTACAAGAAACTAATTTTAGGTGTATATTATAAGTTCACTTGGCAAAAATGTATATATTTTTATATACATACATTATATAGAAATATTGTATTTCGAAAATTTTCCTTTTATTTTATTTTATTTTTTAAATTAGTGTATAGACACCAGAACATCAAGTTCATGGTAGCACTGTTGAAATTATTAAATGTGTAACAATAAATATTAGTACTCCCTCCCTAAATACGAGAATTTCTCAATTAGGGAGGTATTAAATTTGAAAAAAGGAAACTAAAAGGATTATTTAAATAAAAAATAAAAAAATAGTTCTTAAATACACTTTTGTTATTACCATGTAAACAATGTTCTTAATTATGTCTAATAAATATTAAAAACAAAAACAAAAAAGAATCGAGTCCATACAAAGAAAAATAACCTATGTGATTGCATATCGTGAAGGTTTATCTGATCAATTTGGAATGTATAATTATCGAATTTCGCACTGTAAACTACAATCTCTGTCAGTCAGACGTAAACTTTCTGATGTATTCCTTCTGTAGAAAATTATACATGCGTCAGTTGATACACCAAACATTTTATCATAAATCAACATTAATACACTAACAAGAAAATCAACAAGGAGGAAATTTTTTTTATTTTATATTAAAGCCTATCACACAAATACAGGACATTTCTCTCCTTTACTGCGGATATTAAGAAATTACGAAATATCGAACTGATAATGTGATGATGCCCTTTATTAAGTATCAAAATAGTGTACCATCAGCACAGATGACAATAAGGAATCAGTTTATATACCTACTTTAAAATATGTTTTCGACCTTTAACTTCTTTTTCATTCTTATTATCATTTTTGCGAGACAATTCTTGTTGCTGTTTATTGTACTTATTGATTATTATTGCTATGTAAACGTTCATGTCTGAAAGTTTTGGGCATATTGCCTGTTTTGTGTAGTAAAATAAAAATAAATAAATAAATAGCGGGTTGGCACCATCATACTTGACTAATCTCTGCATGAGAGACAATCTTATTCGGAAGCAACTCACGCTCAGGTCGGCCAAGTCTGATGTGTCGAACAAACCGATTGAACCCTCTCGTACAAATGCTGCTAAATTTGGGGACAGAGCTTTCAATGTACTGGGTCCACATTCTTGGAATGACCTTCCATTTGTAAATGTAGAGCGGCCTTGAGATGATGTTAGCCACTAAACTGCGATATACAAAATATACCATTTTATTATTATTTCCCCCAACTTCAGTGGGGTGCGGCGGAGACCCCAATGCGCAACTCAAACGCATTCATACTCTTCTGTTATTCTGAATCTTGACATGACCCGACTTAAGTACCTATTTGATTCACTTGATCGTGCCATGTCTTCCTTGGGAGTCCCCAACTTTGTCATATTTTCTCCTTACACTCTTTTCTACGTTCATCCGCTCTAAGTAATAATCTTAACCTTAAACGAAATGATTAGCAGATAAAAATTAGTTAATAAAATGAAATAAATTTGGAATTAGTAAGATCATATAGTTCTTTCCCGTTATGTTTGTGTCTTCGTGGGATAAATCATAAAAGTCGCCCTCAGGGCTTAGCATCAAATTTGGAAGCCGTTGTGGAGGGTCGTTAATATTTTATCTGTAATTAATATGTGGTTCTTTTTTTTTGTCTTCTTAAGCTTGTCCCGATCCAAACGCTGAATTAGTGAACTGTCCAAATCCATGCCCCCGCACCTGCGATAGCCTGGCCACCTTCGGGAAGACTCCCTGCTCCAAACTGTGCCTTGCAACAGGGTGCACCTGCAAGAAAGGATTTGTCTTTGATGCCAACGGCAAATGCATCAAGCCTAACAAGTGCCCTAATATCTGTACGCATCCAAAAACGCCTTGCTTTATTTTAGACTGATTTGGTACAAATCTTTATTTTCTACTGATTTGGTAGAAGGATTGTTTTAGACTGATTTGGTAGAAATCTTTATTTTCTACTGATTTAGTAGAAGGATTGTTTTAGACTGATTTCGTAGAAATCTTTTCTTTCTACTGATTTAGTAGAAGGATTGTTTTAGACTGATTTGGAATAAATCTTTTTTTTTCTACTGATTTAGTAGAAGGATTGTTTTAAACTGATTTGGTACAAATCTTTTTTTTCTACTGATTTAGTAGAAGGATTGTTTTAAACTGATTTGGTACAAATCTTTTTTTTTCTACTGATTTGGTAGACGGATTGTTTTAAACTGATTTGGTACAAATCTTTTTTTTCTACTGATTTAGTAAAGGATTGTTTTAGAGTGATTTGGTACAAATCTTTTTTTTCTACTGATTTAGTAGAAGGATTGTTTTTGACTGATTTGGTACAATTTTTTTTTCTACTGATTTAGTAGAAGGATTGTTTTAGAGTGATTTGGTACAAATCTTTTTTTTTCTACTGATTTAGTAGAAGGATTGTTTTAGACTGATTTGGTACAAATCTTTTTTTTCTTCTGATTTAGTAGAAGGATTGTTTTAGACTGATTTGGTACAAATCTTTATTTTAGACCGATTTTGTAGTGACTATATATGTAAGTGTCTCGATTGCCTGTATATTTTTGGCGATTAAGTACACTAGAAGGGTTGATGAATTCCTTTTGGCTTATCACCATATTGTATCTACATATATATCATCCAATGTCTGGTCCTGCCGTCTTCATTCTGCACCTAGTTCAAATCTGTCTAGGCTGAAAAGGGGACAGGACATCAGGAGGTGGAGAACACTTTGCTGGGATTCATTATCACATGAACAGGTGTCATTGTCAATAATTTTGAATCTGTGAAGGCAACTCTTCATTACCCAATATTATGTGAAGAAATGGGTAAGTTCATAGTCCAAACTATGAACTTCTCGGAATTTAGCTGCATATGATTTACACACTAAACAGGACCGAAATGCAATATTTTGCATCGCAGTAAAAATGCAAAAAAATGTTAAATGTTCTAAGTGTCTTTATTTATTTTCAAGTAAAAAATAATCATGCAATTGTTGAAAATCGGAAATGGAAGTATCAAGAAGAACTGCACTTTTTATTTATTGTTTATTTTATCAAATTTGTGTAGATTAACTGAGTTTTTTTAACTGGATTATTCTCACTTATGTGTGAACATCTGTAAAAACACAGTTATAATAAATAAATAAAGTTGTATTTTGTTATTCAAATAGGATTTCACCCAGCGAAATAGGTCTCCATGTATTCCTATTTGATCAAGCTTATTTAGTAAGATAGAGTGGTTAACTTTATCAAAACCTTTTTAGAAATCAGTATAAATGGTATCAACTTGCAATCTTTCATTAAATGAATTACATACATCATTACAAAATTCTCAAAGATTTGAATTGATAGATCTGTGAAGAACAAACCCATGTTTCTAGTGCAGAAAAGGGGCTTAAAATAATAAAAAAATAAAATTATGTATCAGAGATACAAAAAGCTTAGCAATACAAGATAGTATACTGATTGGTCTGCAATTTATTAATTTATTATAAGATTGGTCACCTGATTTGAAAACTGGTACTACATGCGCTTCTTTCCATAAGTCAGGAGAAGTTCCCGTTGTTAAAGATTCGTTAAAAATAATATAAAGCGGTAAACATAAAGAATTTGCACAGCAACTGACCAAAAAAAAATAAGTGCTACAATTATGAAGACCCTTGTAAGATCAATCGAGGGACTTCTTATGGTGCTATTGGCGCTATCCACTCCTAACCGCTGCATATGTCTCCTGATGTGGCAGTGTACTGTCAATAGTCCTACAAGCTTCATCAATGATAGTATATTTGCACACATTCCAGATTGGAAGATACTCTCAGTATCGCCCTGGTGAAAGACCACAATTCAGAATTGAAACGTTGCTTGAAATTGGTTTTTAGCCGTGTTTGGTGACCAGATCTGATTAGCCATGTATTTCCCCTTTTCCCCACCTTCCTCTCCCCCTTCTCCTTCCGCTCCCCAATACCTTCAACCTCACAACATTCCCCAATTTGGAATGCCATAGTCTCACTGGCTCCAGACGGTTGGGAGTAGTTTAGGACTCTTGTGCGGTATTTATATAGAAAAATTTAAAAAAAGAGTTTCCTTAAGTGTGCGGTGTTTGCCATCATACTATTCAGTCTATATATCTACTAAGTATATATTTACCAGGTCTAATTGATTTATATATTCCGTTCCCCCAACCCCAGTGGGGTGCGGCGGAGATCCCAATGCCGAGAAAAGGCCCTGCGGAGACCCCTGTCCCATCACCTGTGAAAACAAGGATGCCGAAGGGCCCCTGATCTGCCCTACCATCTGCTTCGTCGATGGATGTGGCTGCAAAGCCGGATTTGTGAAGGACGTTAATGGAAAATGTATCCTACCAGCTGACTGCCGTGAGTGTTGATCATTTGCTCTTTGGTCCTGATATAAACAAAAACATGTCATTTTGTATAGTCAGCCGGCGTTTCATCCCAGGGTAGGATTTAGCCTCCTCCACAAATGTTCTATTATTTAACTATTTGTATTCAGACCAATCTTCTTCCCTTCAGTCAGTCCACCCCTTCTTCGATACGATTGATCATGACTTTTGTTGTCTTGCCATTTAGCACCATTTCCAAATAGCCCGTCGTAATCTTTGGGACCTATAAAAGCTTTAGATGCATAACATTAAATTTACATGACATTTCAGATGACAAATGTCCACAACTTGATCCACACTGGCTCCGGGCGGTTGGGACTCTTGAGCATCATGCATATAACTTTTTCAAATCCTGAAATGCAAAAATTACTGATTTTATACCATTATTTCTTTCCTAGAACATTAAAAATATATAATATAGAGTGGACGGACAATTTTGAGAGAAGAACAGAGTAGAATAGAAATAATGTTAAGTAACTGATAACTTGTCGGTATTCTAATGAACAGTGTTGTTCTAATGGTTATTTTTATCTTTCTAGCAAAATCGTGCACAATCCCCCAAAAGAAGTTGCAACATAAAAAAACGAAGAAACCTGTCCAGATTCCTATTTAACAACATAAACCACTGTATGAAGATATTAATGCAGTTTTGTGTTAAATTTCAAGGCGGCACATTACACATTAACCAAATATGTGTATAAATTATATTTTAGTGCACTGATAAAACAATAAAAGACCTAACGTTGCATTGGCCATTAAAATGTGTATTATACATTACGAATTGAGAGTATAATCAATTTTTTGTAAAAAATACGAAAATCCTATATCCTATAAAAAACTTACGGATATGTACTGCATAAATAATAAATATATGGAAATGTGCTAGAATATGCAAATATGTTTGGAAATACTTACTATACCTAATAAATAACAAACAGTTTTTTCCTTTGTATACTACTGCAACTAAATCCAGAGTGTCGGCTGAGAGATTTTAGAGTGTCAGCTGAAAGATGTGATAACTCCAGAATGTCGGCTGACAGATTTGATAATCCGGAGTGTCGTCCTAATATTATTTTACACTATTTAAACCTACATTTTAGCAATTATTCTTTCATCTGTATACTTGCTAAATATCCTTTTCATCTATTTTATTATACGAGCATCCATATCTAATCATTCTAGTACCATAAACTGTAAATTGTAAACTGTAAACTTTGCCTACTCTCAACACAGGTTCTCCTAGTGAGACAGGCACAGTACCATAACCCTTTTATAACATTAAGATTGTATAGATAACTAAAAAAGTATATATATAATATATATATATATATATATATAGAGATCCCCTCTCGTACTATGTTGATCAGGCGCGACGGTACGCCAGGAATTTGTTGATCCGGAGGAATTTGTTGATCCACCCTAATTTGTTGATCCAATACCAAAGCAGGCATATAAACGTTGATCCAAAAGATCAACTTTCGTCACATAGATTTTGCTGTAAACCACGCCCATTTTTCCATCACATATACATTTTACACTTTTCCTTTTGTTGATCCGATTTGAATGAACCAATCAGGACGCTTTGTTTATCGAAGGCGTGCACGTGGTCCTTCACCGTGCTCATTTGTTGATACGATTTAAATCAGAGTGCTTTGCTTATCAACTGGTATATCTGGTTCTTAGCGAGTATGGGTACCGCCGCCCCGGAACGATTCGTTGGATAACACTACCTCGACGATTTTTTTGCAAATACCGCACAAGAGTCCCAACTGCTTCTAACTTGGGAGATTCAATTTCGGAGGCAGGTGTAGGCACCGCCACCCAGGAACCATTTAATGGATAACCAACACCTCTGCCATAAATCACATCAAGTGGTTCGCTATGTTTGGTGACTTAGCAGGGGTGCCCAGGTTCATCCGGGTGAGATTTGTACATGTCTTAACAGTAGAGTATGTATGAAATGATGTATGATTTTTCTATGTGAATACCGCACAAGAGTCCCAATCACACAAGAGTCCCAACCGCACAAGAGTCCCAACTGCTTTCAACCTAGGACTTTTAATTTGAAAGGCGGGTGTAGGTACCGCCGCCCTAGGATTTAATGGATAAGCAACACTTCTACCATAGGTCACCCCAAGTCGTTTGTAAAGTTTGGTGACTTAGCAGGGGGTCCGGGTCCATGGGGGTTAAGTTTGTGCACGTCTTAACAGTAGAGTTTGTATGAAATGATATATGATTTTCCAATGAGAATTCCGCACAAAAGCCCCAACTGCACAAGAGTCCCAACTGCACAAGAGTCCCAATTGCTTTCATCCTGGGAAATTAAATTTGAAAGGCGGGTGTAGGTACCGCTGCCACGGGATTTAATGGATAAGCATCACCTATACCATAGATCACCCCAAGTCGTTTGCTAAGTTTGGTGACTTAGCAGGGGTGTCCGGGTCCGTGGGGGGTTAAGTTTGTGCAGGTCTTAACAGTAGAGTTTGTACGAAATGATGTATGATTTTTCTATGTGAATACCGCACAAAAGTCCCAATTGCACAAGAGTCCCAACCGCACAAGAGTCCCAACTGCTTTCAACCTGGTAGATTCGATCTAGGAGGTAGGTGTAGGTACCGCTGCCCAGGGAACCATTTGATGGATAACCAACACCTCTGTCATAGGTCTCACCAAGTGGTTAGATTCGTTTGGTGGATTAGCAGGGGTGTCCGGGTTCATGGAGGTGAGATTTGTCCAGGTGTTAATAGTAGAGTTTGCATGAAATGATATATGATTTTTCTATGAGAATTCCGCACAAAAGTGCCAACCGCACAAGAGTCCCAACTCCCTTCAACCTGGGAGATTCAATTTGATCGTTTTTAATTTAATTTAAAGTCCACCATAATGCTTATTTTGAAAATATATTTTTTTTAATATTATATTTCAGAGTATTTTAAGTAGATGGGCCAAAACTTTTTTTTAAATCACCGCTAGCCCCCAAATAATTGTTAAAGGTGCATCTAAAAACGCAAAAAATCAATTTGTTTAAGGGCCTCTATTTCATAACGTAATAGAAAAATGGATAAATTACTTTTAATACGATATAGATATACATACTAGATATTTACTTTACTTTTTGATTAAAAAAATTTCATTAGTCTTAGGTGAGTATTTTGGCCTCAAATCCAAAATTAAATTTTGTTTGAAACAGGCCGCGCAGCCGTTCATCTTAACAATCAAGTATGTATGAAATGCTGTATGATTTTTCTATGCGTATACTGCACAAGAGTCCCAACTGTTTGCAACTTAGGAAATTGAATTTAGGAGACGGGTGTATCATTTAATGGATAACCAACACCTCTGCTATAAGTCACTCCAAGTGATTCGCTAAGTTTGGTGATTTCGCAAGGGTGTTCAAGTTTATGGGGTGAGGTTTGGCCTCCCCAACCAGACTCTTTCGACCCATCATTGCCTAGTACCAGTGACAGTGGGATGGATGGATTCATACGTCACTCCTGGACGCACTGACCCCCAGATTCGTACCCACCCCTCATACCTTTTTCTTGCCCTGAACTTCCTTCCTTTCCCTTAAAATACCTTCCACACAGCATCCCCAAATATGATATTGGCCTTGCATATATGTGGACTTAAAGTAAAAAAATCTGGAGCCAGTATATATGTTGTGTTAATTGACTAAATTGTAAAATAACACAAATTAATCAAATGAAATTGCTTAAATGGCTTTTGCCGTGTTTGACCAGATATGAATAGCCAGGTACTTCCTCACCTTCCTCTACCCATCAGCCTCACAACATACCCCATTTTGGGGTACAAAAGTCTTACTTGCTCGAGCGGTGCTCACATGAATAAAAGTGAGTTAGGTACGCTATAATTTGTTTTCATTATTTAATGTTCAAACGATGAAACAGTTTTACTAAAATTTATAATAAAAATAAAACCGTGCAAAATATATTTTTAAAAATAAGTTTTAAAAAAATGATTATTAAATAATGTTGGCGATAAACCGTTTTACTAAAATTTATAATAGAAAAAAAACGTGGAAAAATATTTAAAAAGAAAAATTAATAAAATCGGCACAAGTTTGATTTGACCTGTAACCACCGTAACTAATCAATAATTTGGTGACCGACGTAACCGCTCACCTAATTGTCTGGTGGTGGAAATTGCTAATTTTAGCTATTTATAGTGATTAATTGTTATTTTTGTGAAAAATCGTTTATTATAAATTTATTGTTTGAGGACTGTACGATATATGATTTTGTATAAAAATTGCTTGAAATGGCTTACGCCGTCTTTGGTGACCAGATCTGAATAACCAGGTACTTCCCCATCTTCCTCTAACCAATCTCCTTCTCATCTCTTCTGCCATCAGCCGCACAACATACTCCAATTTAAATAATAATAAAAAATTAAAGTAATAAATTTTAACAAAATTGTTTTAAGTTTACCATATATAACTAACTAATCATCATGCCGTTTCTGCAGGGTTAGGCAGAGAGAAAAGACCGCCACACAATTCTGTCTTGGCACACACTCCTGGCTTCGTTCATATTCATACATCTTATACATAATCTTCTGTTATTCAGATTGATATGGCCCGACTCAAGTATTTAGTCGTATCATTTAGTATCAATATTACGTCCAAGATGAACAATTAACTTCATCAATGAGGAGACAAATTAATTTGATCTCCTTTGAAGGCTTAATGTAATTTATTAGCTGAATGAAAATATATTAACAAATCTCAAATGAAACATTAAACAAAAAAACCACATCGTAATGACGGCGTGGAATAATACCTACTTACATATAACTTAGATAATGCAAATTTGAACGGAAATTTTGAAAAATTTTGTTGCGGAAACAAAGGAACGGAATAATAATATGAACCTTTCTAATCACAAATATCTCTTTTATTGAGTTAGGCTAGAAATAATCTAGTTTAAAATAAAATTCAAACTATGTTTTATCGGCGATATCAAACATATTTTTTACGCGAAAGAAACAATCTTCTAATGAGCGATTAATTGTACTATTTTCTCTTACATTAAAAAAGCTTATAGTTTAACCCAATATAATACTAAAAAAAATAATTACGTAGGTATAGAAAAAATATGTTTCCTACTGACAACAATCCCATAACTTTTTTTTAACTCTTTTTATCAAAAGCATTCACTTGTGAATGGAGAGGAACTCACACTAATAAGTAGGTACCTTATTGGAATATAAATACCAAATAGAAATGAAATTTATAAAAATAAAAATAAGTTTCTTATGCTGACAATTTGTAATTCTAATAATTAATATTAATTGCACTAATTAATATAAATTCCAATTGTTAAGTGTTTTAGTGAATACAACATTTAATTCCTAACTTTTATTTTATTTATACCGTCCCCTTTATAGAATATTATAAAATATCTGAATTTTAACAATTTTCTACCACCTTACAAACTGTTCTTTCGTTGCTCAAGTTGACAAAAATGTACATAGTTTGTTGTCTTTCCAACGCATACACACACTATTTGAAAGAAGAGAGACCTCACAATTATTGTATCGCTCCGCACCATCTCGCCCGCTACAAGCGGGCGACTACCGTGGATTTTAGGGAATTCCCTTATTAGGGAGAGTTCAATTTCTGAACAACAGTTTGCTCAACGCCGAGAAACGCTGGTGGCTTGAATGTGGGACTGAGAGAATTCGTAGATTTGCGTTCTCTTTCCATGTGATGACCCCCCCCCCCCTCTCTCCGCCCGGCCCAAACCACGTTCAAAATCTTCGTTGTACCTACATACATATTCATTTCTGGATCAACCTGTATCTAGAAACTGAATACACATTCATTTCTAGATCAACTTGTATCTAGAAACTGAGAATACATCAAACGGAGCAACGAAAGGAGAATAAATTAGTAAAAAAAACCTATCAACTTGTATCTAGAAACTGGGAATACATCAAACGGAGCAACGAAAGGAGAATAAATTAATAAAACATATATGATCAACTTGTATCTAGAAACTGAATACACATTCATTTTAGATCAACTTGTATCTAGAAACTGCGAATACATCAATCGGAGCAACGAAAGGAGAGTAAATGAATAAAAAATAAATTGAACGTATGCTCAAGGAGAATAAATGAATAAAAAATAAATTGAACGTATGCTCAAGTCGGTGCTTGAAAATAGACTGTAAGATTAATTTGAAGAAACTCAAATTAGCTGATCTAACAGACAATGAAATCTCTATACATTTATTTTATTTTATTTATTTAACTTAAAATAGTTCCACTTCATGCGGTCTAATATAAACTTATATATTTTTACGTATTGCTTATTTCCAATACTTAATGCATACATAATTTTTATATCCTACTCTCAATATTCTTAATTTAGGTACCTATTTTTTTTTTTATTCAGTGTTTACTAAGCTATATACAAATTGATGCCTTTATTATTATTATTATTATTTAGGAGTAACAGTAAACAATTTTGTGTTTGGGATTTTTTTTTTGTCTAATATCTTCTTTCTTTCTTGTATGGTATGTGTGGAAGTTTTTATTGTAATACAGTTTGTCTCTAAAGTAAGGTGGTTGTAAATTGTTAATATTCTATTTTTTTTATATTCTATAAAGGGGACGGTATTAGAAATTAAGTGTTTTATTATTTAAAACAATTAAAAATTAGAATTAATATAAATTAATACAATTAAAAGTTGACAGCGTAAGATAATTAAAAAGTTTTTATCTAATTCTCATCTATATTTGGTATTTATATACCAAGAAGTGTAAATTCGTCTCCATTTACAAGCGAATGCTTTTGATACAATATAATAGTACAAAAAAGGTCATGGGATTGTTTTTAGTAGGAAACACATTTTTCTTATATACATAATTATATTTTTTTTAGTATTATCTTGGATTAAACCATAAAATATTTAATTATATAATTAATAATGACTCCACAAAGTTATCAATCATTTGAAGAAAACATAAAATATTTTTTTAATATATGAGAAAATATCACAATTACTCGCTCATTAGAAGATTTCGCGTAAAAATAATTTTTGATATCGCCAATAAAACACAGTGTGAATAAAACTATATTATTTCTAACCTACCTCAATAAAAGGTGATTAGAAAGGTTCATATTATTATTTCGTTGATAAAGTTAATTGTTTATCTTTGAACGGAATATTTTTATTCCTTTGTAACTTATACGATTGTTAAAAACAATTACCACATATTTTTTTAACAGAATAAATTATCCAAAATAATACCATCTTATCATTTCGAATAAGAGAAATTGTTCTCAAATTAATTGCATTTTGTCAGCGCGCTAAAGGTGATATTTAAAAAGCAACATGTCCTCCCGCCGAAAAGCCGGGCTCAGCGGTGAACAACGCCGGCGGCTGAATGTAGGACTGAGAGAATTCGTAGGTTAGCGTTCTCTTTCCGTGTGACGAACTCCCCCCCCCCCTCTCTCCCCGCACGCCTCAACCCATGTTTACAATCTTCGTTGTACCTACATACATATTCATTTCTAGATCAACTTGTATCTAGAAACTGAGAATACATCAAACGGAGCAACGAAAGGAGAATAAATTAATAAAACATATATGATCAACTTGTATCTAGAAACTGAATACACATTCATTTTAGATCAACTTGTATCTAGAAACTGCGAATACATCAATCGGAGCAACGAAAGGAGAGTAAATGAATAAAACATAATCGTTAAACTGGAGCAAATTTCTTATATTTTGATGACGAACATACCGACTGGGGTCAGTTGCAAACTGACAACCTTGGTAATGATTAAGGCACTGTTGCCAACTCGTGCAGATGTATCCCACCGGAGCCAAGATAAATGGTGTTAAAGGTAGATCAACAAAGGTCATGTAAATCTTACTAGATCAACATAGTACGGGAAGAGGTGATTATATATATATATCATATGATGTCTATTATTGTAACAATTTACGATATTTAAAAAAAAATTAATAAATATATTATAGAATTAATTTTTTTAAACAAAATTATATTTACAAAGGGATAAAACATTTTAATGTCATCCCAAAAGTTAAAAAAAAAAAAAAATTTAATCGAAAATAAAATTGAATGTGTAAGCCATATTTATATGTATTAATGCTACCTAACTTCTAGTACGTGATATTCACTTCTTATTATGTTTATTATGGTTAACTATTATTATTGTTATTAACATGTTTCTCTACACTAAACTCAAGAACCAGTTCTCTTCATTGGCGTAGTAACTTTGAAAAAAAATAATAATATTAAAAAAAAAAAAAATAATAACAGAGAATTCCAAACAGTGGAAAACACTAATCTTCGTGACCTGCGGATAACCTTTACTTGATAAACCAGGAAATAATCTCATTGTCGTATGAATTTTATGCAAATTAAAAGAAATAAGAATGCCTTCTTATAGTTGTAGTGTTATCATTGTACTAGTGTTTACAATAGTGTGTGTGAGAGCACAGATGAGACAAGGTTTGTACAATGTCCATATTTTCTTATCAGAAGTTGGCTCTCATAGGGGCAACCTTTAGCCTGCAGGGTGTATTCTGTAACAATGCCATTGTGTCAGTAAATGTTTAATTTTAATTGTTAAATGCCACTTCTCGGCCCATTTCAGCTTTTAATATAATTGTGATCAGCTGTTATGCTGTCAATCATAACAACATGACTGTTAGCTTGAAAGCCAATTACAATTTAATCAAAAGCTGAAACAGGCCACAAATCGATATCTAAAGGAAACCGTACAAATTTCGAAATTTTAAAATGGCATTAATCGTCAATTGTTCATTGATCAAACGTGACGTTTCAAACAATCCAACATAAGCAAAAAAAAAAATTAATTAACTTCACACAGAAGGCCCCAAGGAAAATAATTTCCCTCTCATCTTTGGGGACGCTGAGAGAAAGTCCTGGGTAGGAAAAAAATAAGACGGGTCGGTTGGAATATGGGGGTCAGTGTGTTCAAGAGGGTGTTAATCCATCCCTTCCACTGTGGTGCAAGCCGATGAGTCAAAGGAGTTCGGTTAGAGACTTCAAGGGGGCTCCCTCAACCGACCTCTCCAGATCCGGTCCATCATGCGGCTAGTGGAGAGATGCATCCTCTGTCAAAACCTAGACGTCCAATTCTTTTCGTTAAATACTCTTAAACATACTGGTACTTCGAAAGACTTGGGAATTACATTTAGTTCACACTTTACATGTCATGTTTAAATGGAGATGCTATGCAGCAGGGCCTCGAGAATGCTAGGATTTGTACTAAACAATTCCAGCCAATTTTATAATTCTGCTTTGGTTCGCAGTATTTTAGAAAAATTCTCTGTAACATGGGGACCAGGGGATGTTACCTACTCTTTAATGGTGGAGAAACCACAAAAGATGTATCTAAGATATTAATGTTTTGGAGACTTGGGGTACTATCACTGATTATATCCATCAGCATTCTTATCAGGAATGCTGGGTATTAGTAGCCTTGCCAACAGACCGAAATCTGCTTTGCTTATAATGGACTATAACCTCTTGAAGGGTCATATCAGCAATCCAGAGATTTTATCAATTCAGAGAAAAATTGCTCAATATGTCCCAATCTTACAGGAGTATGCGTGCACAGATCTTTCCTTGTTCCGAAATGAAGAAGTAATCTACCATTAGTAATGCCCCCCGGAAGAATGATCAAGCTCTTAAATGAGCTAACGCCCGATGTCTGCATTTTCCACGAGAATATTGATATATTTAAAATGCTAATAATTATGTAACGAACATTGGCTAATAATGTGTACTTTCATTATTGGAATATTTTTTGTAAATATCCAATTAAAACATAATAAATAAATAAAAAAATAAGTAGACAAACTTCAACCCATGAACCCGGGCACCTCTCCTAAGTCACCAAATACAGTGAACTGCTTGAGGTGACAGTACCCATATCCTCCAAAATTAAAGCTTAGTCCATGAACCCGGGAACCCCTGCTAAGTCACCAAATGAAATTAAAACACTAAGCAAGAGACATAACACGAAGATGAAGAGTGATATGGGTAATGTTATAGGTGACGCCTACACGAGACTGGTCTACTTGGAGTATGCACTCACCTTGACAAATGTACTTTAGTAGTGGAAGCAGCTTTGACAGGAGTCCCTCCACAGGTAAAACAGTGAGACCTTGGCATATCAACACGCCTCCTCATTACAAAATAACTTCCCAACCTTCTGCTTCCCTATCCCCTTACCCTCACTTACAGTTTACGTGCTGGATATGATAAAAATCCATCGTGAGAACAAAAGGCCAGGCTCAAAATCAGTCACATTCAGCCTCGCCTCACAATGCGTTTATTTTTAAATGTGAATACCGCACAAGAGTCCTAACTGCTTCCAACTGACCGGAGCCAGTGGAATTATATGAAGTAGATATGTTGTGAGGCTGAAGGAAATAGGGTAGGGAGTGAAATATGGAAGAAAAAGGTGGCGAAGTACTGGCTTCGGACAGTTAGGACTCTTGTGCGGTATTTACATAAAAAAGGACCTTTTAGGTGATTTTTCACTAAAACAGGATTATACAAATTATCCAATAATTTTTGGAATAAGTGCCCTCTGACGTATGAAATCGATGTACTCTCCCAAAAGTCATTTTCAAGGATTAAATTTTTTAAAAAGATTTGTACATTAACACAATATTTCACCTCCTGAGAGGGATAACAAAATCTTACTTGATCCCATAAATACTGTAAATTTAATTTAATTAATTTGTGCTGTTCCACAATTAATTCTTTTAAAAATAATATGTAGTATATTTGTGCACGTTCCAGAGTGGAAGATACTCTCAGTATTGTCCTGGTGAAAGACCACCATTCAGAATTGAAACGTTGTTCGAAATGGCTTTTAGCCGTGTTTGGTGACCAGATCTGAATAGCCAGGTATTTCCCCACCTTTCTCTTCCCCTTCTCCTTTCCCTCCCCCAATACCTTCAGTCTCACAACATTCCCCAATTGGGGATGCCATAGTCTCACTGGCTCCAGACAGTTGGGACTCTTTTGGGGTATTCATATAAAACAAAAAAAATAAATCGCAAGTGAAACGATTTCATAGTATACAGGGTGTATCGGCACGTACCCGACTGGCTTTAACCAGTTATTCCAAAGGCGAAATTTTTCTATTCAAAAATATTTTTGATAAAAATACAGGGATCAATATTCTTCAGATTAAAGGTAAACTCTTAGATAATTTAGAAGCCTAGGAAATTAAGAAATCCCTTAATAATAATTAATCTATTATTAATAACCAAAAAAAACCTATCTTACAGTCCCATTTTAAATATGTTTCCTTTCACCCCTCCCTCAATCTCTATCTCTTCTCCAACTCTTTACTAATCCCTTGTCACGCCCCCACCCCCACTGAGACACCTAATATGTATGTTCTGCCATAATTTTGTAATATTGTTTAGTACATATTTTTCCCTGATGATGGAACCGTTTTTCCGAAACTGGTCGGCGTTAAAAATAAAAGTGGTTAAAACAAAGTTTTATTGTTTCATCTTCTATCTATCTTCTTCTATATTTACTTCTTATTATATTACATGAAGAATGTCCGGGGCGGTGTACACACGCGGTTGTTTTGTATACAAATCTACAGTTTTATTCCTAGCTTGATGAAATTTTGCACACTAGATCTACAAAACAAGTGAAAGGTCACCGTCTACATGAGATTTTGAAAAACCACCCTCATCCCCCTTTCCCACCCTTAAAGCCAAATTTTGGTACTTCTCGAAGAAATTTTGCACACTTGATGTTCAAAATAAGAGAAAAGTTACTGGGTAAGGAGTAGAGAGTACGAATAGGAGTAGTGGTAAGGACAGGGATTATAAAACTTTACTCCAAACTATTAATAACCTCGGGCAACGCCGGGTACTTCAGATAGTTTAATTATAATGGATAACCACAAAGCAATAGGTTCATACAATAATATAAAATTTATTTATTCCCATTTCAGTGACAGTTATAATTTTTTCTGAAAACAACAAAATATATGCCAAGAGATAAACTAAAATAAAAAGGTAGATAAAGAGGTAAACTCGCATTCATGGATTGCTTCACTCCGTTATAAATCTTGCTTCGCCTAACATAGACTCAGTCTCCAGATTGAGGAGATAGTCAAAGGAAGAGAAGTCTCCAATAGAGTCTGAAGCCGCGTCACTTCCTCGCACCAGATCTACTGAGGGTATGGTCATAATGGCTGCCTGGATTCCCGTCTGAATTTGTTCTGGAATGATACAACATGTCAACTCATGATGTGTTAGATTCGGTTCCATGACAAAAGAGGACATTGAAGAAAACACAAAACTTTCCAGAGTGGAAGATACTCTCAGTATCGCCCTGGTGAAAGACCACCATTCAGAATTGAAACGTTACTTGAAATGGCTTTTAGCCGTGTTTGGTAACCAGATCTGAATAGCCAGGTATTTCTTCCACCTTCCTCTTCCCCTTCTCCTTCCCCTCCCCAATACCTTCAGCCTCACAACATTCCCCAATCGGGGATGCCATAGTCTCACTGGCTCCAGACGGTTGGGACCGGTTGGGACTCTTGAGCGGTTTTCATATAAAAAAAAAACACATAACCTAACTTAAACTATTATTTTATCATGTTCCATTTTCTCACTCTTTTCTTTTACCCAGATTCGTCAGGATCTTTGGTGAGAGGGTCATGATTTTGTCAGCAATAAAGTATCGATTCTCAGCAACGAGATCATGATATTCAACGATAAGGTCAAAAAAATCTGCAATAAGTCACAATACTCAGCAAAATGGTTACATTGCTCTTCAATGAGGCAACGATACTCAGCAATGAGGCGACGATACTCAAAAATGAGATCACGATTCTCAACTAAATCACGAATTACAAAACCCAGCAATAAGGTCACAATAATCATAATAATATTGCAATGAAGCCTCGATCGTTGCTCAACAAAGAAACCTATAATCTTGGAAATAGGGTTCCGATAGTCAGCAATGGGATTCTCAGCAAAGAGATCATGATACTCAGCATTAAGATTTAGTATTTAGTAATAATATTTACCAAAAAAGTCACGATATTCATCAAAACAGTTATAATTCTCAGCAATAAGGTCAGAATATTTGATGCTCGTATTACGATAGTGAATAATAATGTTACGAGATTCAATTATTGGGCAAACATCTCATGATACTCGCCAATGCTAACTCATTATGATAAATTAATTAATAAAATAACAATACTTAGAAAATAGGTCATGATTCTCAACAATGACGTCACGATACTCATCAATAGGGTCACTATACCAACTTACCGACAGTTCCAGAAGCGTCCACGGAAACCGCTGTCTCCCCACAATATTTTTTCAGGTTATATTCGTGACGGAAGTATTCTTCAACCTTAAAATAATTATGTGTTAAAATTCATGCATTTTCCGAAACATTCATACTTTTCACGAGGATACTAAAATAATTAAAATAAAAACTGCAATCCTTTCATATACCTATATATTATGTATACTAGTGATGTGCAGTCCATAAAGGTTGAAAAGCCGTGCCTAGATTAAGAAAAACGACCCATAAAAAAAAAAAAAAAATAATAAATGTGACAAATTTCTGATAAAAACATATTTTTTCCAAGAATTTTCTAAGAAACTTGTACACTCATTAGCATTAAGTTGGCCACCCTAATCAGCGAATGATAATTATAAATTGAGCCTTTTCAAATATTCAAATACTCGAATTTGAAAAACTAAGCACAGCCTACCTTTCGCCATGCACAGAGCGATGCACGCCACTGATGTATAGGCAGTGGCATGCAGTCCATGCAGTTAAGGCTGAAAAGCTGTGCCTACCCTAAGAAAAACAAATGATAGTAGAATAATAAATAAATGCAACAAATTTCTGATGAAAATGTATTTTTTCCACGAATTTGATAAGGAACTTGTACGCTCAATTATTTAGTTGGTCACAAGAATCAGTGAAAGATGATAATAATATAGCCAATTCAAATATTTAATGCACAATTTATATCAGAACTTGAAAAAGTACACGCAGCCTACCCTTGATGACAGAGTAATGCACGCCACCGTGTACAGGTACATGTACAAGGATAACTTTAATACCTAATAGTAGTGAGACATTCGTGATATACCTGAAAAGTGGTGTTATTTTTCAATAAAAACAGTGAATTTACCAATAATTTTGGTAAAATGTGGTGCTATTTTTTGGTAAAAGCAGTGTTAATTTTTGGGAAAAGTGGTGATATCATTGTCCCTAGTGATGCACCATGGCTCAGACTCCTCAGAGGGCAGTGGACTATAAATTCTAGAGCAGGTGCAATGAACTTCAGTTTATTAAGAGATTAAACCTCCAAAGCGTTCGCGGACTCTTCGTATTGCCGCTAACTTAGATTATAAATATATAAGAATATAATGATGGGGTTAGAAATTCGAACAGAAATTAAATATTCTTTCTGCCGTATTATGTATGTTTATATTTGGCCAAAACTTTGTAATACCATTCTTTCATTTGGAATGATTGTTTTGGTAATAAACTCAAAATACAATCGAAAATAACAAGATCGCATCAATGTGCATGACTCTCTCAACCTAAACTAACCCAACAAAAGTGCACGATGGAGACTGTCAAATTTTTACGAGGATTTAAGAAAAGTATTTCTTTCGTAGATGTATGGTGGCGAATACCTCGTTGAGCTTGCACTTCGTCCCAAATTCCGAGTACTGAAACAGTCCTTTTAGGTCATGCTCTATGATGCTCTTCTTACATTGCTGCTCCGGCAATGTCAAGAAGATTACCCTGGAAACAAGAATATTAATTCACATTAATAGTATTATGTAAATCAAAAACAACTCCGATTGTCAGTTATTTCACTCCTCTCTCAGGATTGACTGCAAACTTTTTAATATCTTATTTAGCAAAGTTGGCCGCAGCAAATGGAAAACTGTGCCATATGTGACAAGTTCAAAATGTGATAACTTGCCTGTTGGGTGGTGTATCCATACGATCCAGGACTTCGAACTCCATCAGATTCCTCGGGAAGTGAGTGAGAATCCAACCCTGTTCCAGACAATCCTATAAATAAACACAAAAACAACTCATTAATTGCTTTTGTGTCTAATTTGTAGAACTACATAATTTTCTTTTGAAATTTAATGTAAATCAAATTTAATAATGTTTTTATTAAGTTCTGCAAGTATTTTAGTTTTTTTATTATGACAGTTTGAAAATGGCTTTAAACACTGAAACAGATGTAAAACTAAAATACTTCCAGAACTTATTAAATTTGATTTACATTAAATTTTAAAAAATCAAATAACTCAATTCAAAAACCTGTAAGTACCTGGAAACTATTCAAGATGGTTAGAAAATCACTGAGGTAACTAGCAGCACTAGCTATCACCTCAGGGGACATATGCAGCTGTTGGGAGTGGAAATCACAAATAGCTGTAGGAAATGTGAAAAGAGTGAAGAAACTCTGATTCAATTATGGTGCCAATGTCCCACCTTGATGGGAAGAAGGCTTAGATACCTTGGTAACTAGGAAACATTGCCAAATACCCAATGACAGCCCTTGTGAACTTTACTAAAGGAACTGGTCTACCGTCAAGGGAGAAGGTGAAACATAGGAGATAAGACAATGGATCTATGGCCTGGGTGTTTTAGAGAACTATGTAGACTGTGTTCTTATCAATTCCTAGACTGGATCTTTCCGGAACTATTATTTAAAAGTCAGTGGGACTGTGAAATTCCCAGTTTGCAGATTGCTGTGAGACTGGAAGAAGCGGGATGGGGAATATTATTGAAAACAGGTAGGTGGGTTGGGAAGTATCTAACTTTTTCGATCTATGACAGTTTAGATTTAGTATTTATTAGTTTTAAGAGGTTGACCTTTTGGTACAGCCTCCGATGTAGGATCTCCACAATGTCAGCGTAGGTCATCTTGCAGCCCTGAATCTTCCTGCCGATGGCATCAGTCCGCAGGCTGGCTTGACGGTACAGGTACACGAAGTTCACTGGCAGAGGAAAAATCACCATTTTTAATTAATTTCAATAATTTTTTTTACGCAATGTTAGTTTGCACTCACTAAGCTACTTACTGCAAATAGCTTGTCGGAACGAGGTACGCGCAGGGCATGCCCGAAAGACGCCGCTTCTTCACAGCCTCGCAACACAACTCTGCAACCGTATATAAATATGATGGTTTACCGTGGACCAGATGGAACAGCTCTGCGATGGCCCTGGCCTGCACGTGTCTGCCGCATCCACTGGGGCCGAGCAGAGCCACACGGTACACGCATGGCATGCCCGAGGGGCGCCGCTTCTTCACCGCCTCGCAGCACACTGACTCCAGATCGCAGAGCCTCGTCTCCTCCAACTTGATTTCCTACATCACAAATTGATAAAACAAATAGTATTATATTTAAGTATATTCTGCGTTCCATTCCACGGAGCAGGTGGCAAAATACGTGACACATAATTTTGATACCAGGAAGGTTCAACACGTTCCGGTGAATTACTATAATTCATATTAATTTTGAGCTAATCAAGCAGCACGTATCCTTTGTCTATAACACAAATGTCTTCCTTTACCTTGGTGTAATAATCACACCCCGAGTGTTGCGTGATAGACCCTGCCTAGCTTCTGAGTGGCCGACCCTCAGATCCGTATTATACAATAACTTGGTATAATAATCTCACCCTGAGTGTGGCGTGATAGACCCTGCTCAGCTCTTGAGTGACCGACCCTCTGAGCTGCGGCTGCACCGTCTTGTCTGCAGTAGACACGAGGTGGAGAGAGCAAGTTGGCAGAATCCCAGCTCTCTGGGCGCTGAAGGCTTCCTCAGGGGTGGCCGGGTAGTCTGAACGCATTTAATATTATAATATATATTGGAGTTATGTACTTTACCAGATTAAGATTTTTTTTTAACATTAATACATAAACATTCTCAGATTACGAATAACCTGGCAATACTTTAATACCAGGTCTACAACGAGGTACTTATTTATCACGTTCAATTTTTTTTTTTTCACATTAACTCTGTACAGGAGGCCCTGAGGAAAATAATTTCCCTCAGGGCCTACATCATCTTTGAGGATGCCGTGTTGAGTCTTTTTGAGGAGAGAAAGGATTGAACATGGGTCTTGAAGAGACCTATGTTGTATGAGGGAGGAAACACAGAGGCCGGCAAATCGTTCAACAGAACATTAAACTCAAGAACGAGTCGTAGAAACGATCCGTTCTCTTGTGACAAATGTCAACCATGTACAAATGTTGGGCTCGCATTTGGCGTGTGACTGTAAACCGGTGCTGAAGGGATCAATGACATTGGTTCCTCAGAGCATCTTCCATTGAATCAATGCCCATAGAACAAGGACAGCATTCCCACCTGACATCTGTACTCCAAAGATTGCAATCCATCTGTTAAGATAGGCAAATCTATCTGCTTATTTTGGCACAGAGTCAACGGTTTTTTTCAAGTATTTTGGGGCTTCAGACCAGAGGTGACTGCCAAATTCAACAATAGGGTGCACTTGCGATTTGTGCACGGTCAGCAGTTGAGTACTATTAAAGTATCTGCGGGCCCTGTACAGTACGCCCAGCTTCTGAGAGGTTGACTTGACTCTGGCTTCTATAGAGCCCCCATGCCTGTACAACCAAAGTTAGTAAAGTTACACCAAGCATATCAATGGAAGGCATGCTGGGAAGATTGCATCCGTTGAAAGAGACAAATTCTGCCACTGAGTTCACCATGACTCTTCAGGTGGCAATGATGAGGGGTTTGTTGTTTTGAATAGAATAAAGTTTGATATAGTATTATATATCATTGAGGAGAGATTGGATAGGAAACAGTAATATAAAAACTCACCATACATAATCCATCCTTTTCTGTTGTATGGAGAAGCTTTCAGTTTCTCCTGTACCACACCGGCCAAAGCGTCTGCTTGCAAAGGGAACGCATTAATCTCCATGATCTATGGATACAGGAAAAGAATGTTAAATATAGCAATATAAAGAACATACCATACAGCAGGGGGGTGGAGAGTTATAACTAACCTAGCAATTTAAGTTTTTCTGTTATGGCTTTACTGAATTGTCCCGAGGATAAATGGAAAACATCAGCATCTAAAAATATATTGTTGTATTTTATGCATATTCTTGTGAACAATTAATTTTGTGTGTAGTTTTTGAGTGCGGGATGTGAAATAGTTGGTTGGATCATACTGGTAGCAATCGTTAACAACGTTGTTGATGATTTTGTGAAGGAATTTTTATTCAAACACATTTCTCCTATCTTCTAGTGATGATAAACTTATGGAATACTGATGAGTCTTTTTAAGGTTTTCAGTAGGACTTGAAATCTAAGTGATTGAGAGCTTTTTTAAATTATTTTTTAATCTTTCGATGTTAACATTGTATTGCGGATTCCAAATAACTGATTCGAATTCTCATATTGATTGAACAAATGAGATAAATATATATAGTATTTTAATTACAACTTAATGATTTAGTCACTCTTACGATGAATCCTGGATGTTTGTATGCCTTGTCAAAGATGGAATTTATGTATGAACGGAAGTGACCAAAGTCTTGTAAAAGTATTCAGTTTCCTGAAATTTAATCGAAGAGAAAAATAGTATTTTAACAATAAACCCATAAGTACATACATTTTTCAATTGATTTCCATTTAATTTCTAATTTATATTCGCTAAATATCTTCTCGGAGAGTCGACTGAATGAAGATCTTCTGTAGGTACCTACAAGATATTTAACAATAATATAAATAAAAACGTGGAAACTGATAGAAACATATATATATACTTATTTAGGTTAGGGTAGCATTTGGGATTTTTAGCTACTTAGAGCTCAGATCATCGATTGAATTCATTACACTTTTACAATAATTTGGTTGTTGGTACGGAGGGCCGTAAATGATGTACTGGTGTGTACAAACCTGCTTGTAAGGTTCCAAAATCTGTTCCCTTGTTATTAGAACCAAGTCCAACTCCCTGGATATGTTGTAAGCCAGCTTGTGAACATCTAGAAAAATTTCTTTTTTATTTTTGATTGAAAATATTTTTTTATTCAAAATTTATTATGTAAGCGACGTAAAAGAAAATTAGTGAAATATTCGGTTCTAATTACCTGCACAATGAACTGCTCAGAATCAGTGAGACTATGGCATTCCCGAATCGGGGGATATTGTGGGGCCAAATGAATTTCTGATCCATTGGGAATCTCTGATGTAGCTATTCAAATCGGGTTACGAAACAAAACTATAGCTATTTCAAGTGTTCACGCCAGTCAATAATTATCGGTGACCTACTTGGATTCCAAAGAATTGCGTGCAATTATGTGTATTTCCCTTGTTCCCCTTTTTTTAACTACCGTCTAAGTACAATTAAAATCGCCGTAGCTAACACGAGTTCTTCTAACAATTCGAATCGCCGCTGAAGTTAACCTCGTTACCGACCAGCATAATGCCTCATCTCCAGTGAAATACAAGTGAATACTAAATGTGCAGTGAGTGAATTGGTGAGTCCCTTTCTTGCCCTTAACTGTCTTGTTCCTTTCCTGATGCAATAATCGCAGGTCCTTAATAGCTTAAAAATTGAATTCGCAATCATAACCATTCTGATAATTAATATTACGATTGGCATCTACATGCATCCATCCCACACGCACCATCAAGCACACTGCCAATTATTGTAACAGTGTTTTTAGCGGGTGATTCCGAGGAGGTACAAGCGTACACCATTTATTGACATAGTGGAATCATTATACAACGTTGCAATTGAGCATGTGCTGCGAAGTTAGTATGTGTGAATCTAATAAGTTACGTTTTCATGATATTATGTAGAAACTTACTTATACTTGCTTTAGGCGAAACAATCAAAAACACTTTATGCAAGTCCCTCCCATTTCTTGCCATTTTCATGAGAACTGATTTCAAAAATACGACATGATCATCGGGTTTTGCAATAATCACCTCTGCAGCCAGGTTCTGTAAGGATATAATGCTATTAACTTTAGATATACATATTTATATTCGTTAAATTTGGTAGCCGCCTCTGGTCCTAAACCCTGAACAAAAAGTGGACCCATTCAACCGTAGTCCGTAAGTTACCCCAACATAAATAGATATTGCATTTGTCCTTCAATTTCCAGGATTTATTTTTTCTATTTTAAATTTGTTATATTCCTTGTAATAAACATTTTAACATTCACTGGCTACGTCGGAGAACTGACTGAATTAAACTGTTTATTATAAGGTATTTATCAAAATTACATTAGATAAAATAATAAAAATCTCTTTCAGGCATTCGGCATAGCTGAGGTATTCGATTGAAACTTTGTAAATTTTGTATTACTCCATACAGTTTCTTGTCTCTTGTCCATATAAGATTTATGTTTCTGTGCTCTCACCTGAAATAGTTCATAAATCCTATATTTTTCCATGTAAGGAAGAAATTTCGGAGGCGGATAGATGAAGTTTAATTCTTCCATTGCTGATTTTATATTATTTTTCAAAACTGAATTAACAATACAAAAATGACAGCTACCTAAATTCTTTTTTTGAATAATACGTTATCTGATTTTTTTTTTTTTTATTGTTTCGAACGTGCTTTTATTGTTATTATTAATACAATTTGTCAAGAAGATGTGTATATTTAAAATTAGGGCAAAATTTTTTCATTAATATGGCAACACTGTATAATGCCGATTTTAGAACAAATTATAATATACTGTATTGACTCCCGAATCTGGCAGTAGGGAAATGGGCAATTTATCAATTTATCTCAATTTATCTTAGTATTTTTTTTTAATTGCTTAAGCTTAAAGTGAGCATTTCTTCCACATAGTTATTAACAAAAATTTCAAATAGCTATTAAATTTCCTTAGAATATGATGCAGAATACAGAATGGCCCCAAAATGGATGAGGGTTTCCCAAGTCTCGCGGAATCCTTCTATGCTGATATCTCCACCCATCAAAAGGCATCCAAAAATAATTTTGGAGTTTTACCTACCATTAAAACTCTTATTATGTTGCCTTCCTTGTCCAAAATATTCCTTGGGATATAGCATCTCTGTTTTTATTCGATCTCGGCTTCACTTTTCAACGTTTTCCCGTGTTGTCCTTTGCCGCACAATTCATTTCCTAAAATCAACTCAGCTCAGATTCAATATTGAGGTGTTTACTAAATATGTCAACAAAAATACCTTACACCTCAAAAATGACGAGTATGTATATACATAAAAACACACACTAACCACTTATCAAAACAGATAATAAACGGATTCTTCAACAAGCAGACGTGTTGTCATTTTGCACTCCTCAATATGTTGAGTTGGCAGCCAACCTGGGCGCTGACTCAGAACTTTCCACACACCAAAGAAATATATCTAGTATATTCCTGAACTACTAACCAAATGTAGTAATTTCAGGTGAGGATGGCAGAGATTCTATTTCACTCTGAGTGTTCCGCGAAGTATTCCACAGAGTTAGAGTTCTTCCCTGACGGAATTCGAATTGCTACACAAATGTGTGCCCTACAGAGCATGAATAGCGTATGTTTGGCATGTACTTTCCACACTAATATGTACATATATCATTTGTACGAGGGTGACACTCGCTACATGAGAATGGGTCTCTTCTATGACTTATTCATCATTATAAGCGGAAATGTCAATACAGAACGGGTTCAGCACAAATTTCTTAGGTATATAAATTTTAAACTCAAAATTACAATTGAAAATATTAATTATGTAAGTTTGATGAATCAATTGCATTTGATTACATTATCTGACATGATAATTATGTCAGACCTAGTTGTATTATATAGAAACATTAATAATAATAATAATAATAATAATTGGATGATTTGTATAGCGCAGTTTTTGTGAAAAATCACCCCAAAATAACCTAATTGAAAGCCCTGCCATCCTCGCCAATATAATTTATTTTTTAATATTTTTTTATTAGTTTCTACAAATTTTGTCATTTTAAGGCAAGGTGTAAATATTAAAAAAAAAAAACATATATTATAGAACTTTTTTCATATTCCTCCTCACTAGGAGATCCTGTGCTGAGGCGAACTGAATTTTGAATAATGGGGTTTTCAGCGACCTCTATATTTCAACTTCAAGGTTTGGGTAGGGTCTTTCCACTAATTTCTATGGTGTTGTTTTTTTATCATTATTTTTTTTATTTAAGGAGAAAATACAGATGCTGACAGTAATAACAAAACAATATACAATATCTGGAGAACTTGCTTGCATCCCACATATTTCTCACTGATGGTTTTGAGAGTACCAGTCAGTTCTTCTTCTGTTAATTTCTTAAGCCAAGTTGTGCTGGACTTATTGAAATTATTGATTGAATTACTTTTTTGATATTTAGTGGGAGTTTGTTGTGCAATTTTAAAGCTAAAAATTCAGAGCTTCTTTGTCCAAAAGTAGTATTGCACAAGATATTTTGTATTTTTTTGAAGAAGTAGATGAGTTTTATTAGCTTATTTGAAGTTCCGTTAATATGTAAATTCCAGCGGAGTTTATCATCAATTAAGATCCCAACATATTTAATATTTTTAGCTTTGGTTGTATGCAGACAAGTGCAATAAGGTAAATTGTTTCGACATTCATGTAATTTGGGTGTGTGCTCATTCATTGGTTGGCCTCTTTTGTTTATTGAGAATGTTAGATATTTAGTTATACTCACATTTAATTTAAGCGAGTTCAATTTTAACGAGTTTTGAAGTACAGCCAAGCCATGCTCTGCCTCTTTGAAGGTATTTGTCCAATCTTGTTCATGAAAAATAATGACAGTGTAATCTTCAAAGCTAATTATGTCTCCTTTGATGGAAAAATTCATAAGATCATTTATATAAATGAGAAATAGTATTGGTCCTAATACGCTTCCTTGGGGGACACCATTCGTAATTGGTAAAGTTTTACTAGTTTTTTTACCAATTCGTATAAACTGTTCTCTACCAGAAATGTAGCTCCCAAGTAGGTTAGAGTTGATTTTGTCATTGCAATTTTTTTAAGTTTTAAAGTTAGTATTTTATGGTCAATTTAATGTACCAATGAGGAACGTAAGACAGACAAACTGTAATATTTTTCTGCAACACTTACACAACCAATTATCAGTCTCATTCATAAACCAATAGGATGCATGATCTGGGCAACAAGTTTGGAGGTATTGTTGATATATTTGCTGACTCCATTTATACAGCAAAGCGTCATCTATACCAGCACTTTGATGAATCTTACAATATGCAGTATTAGTTTGGATAATGTAGCATTAATGATTTGTGTTATAATATTGTTTTAATTTTCATTTTAAAGTCACTGTTAAACGTGTTAAAAAAAATTGTTCATTACTTTATGGTTTAAAATCTCTATGTACTCATAATTTTTGATAGCTCTTTATATTATATTCCAAAATCCATGTAAAAGCCCAGACGGGCGTATGATGAAATAAATAAACCGATCAAGAAATTAAACTATAATAATATTATTATGTTATTACACTTCTTTGGTATCATTTTCATAAGTATCTATTGTATTAATTAAACACTATTTTTATAAAGGTACGAAATTCCGCATTATTTGCATTTGCAATCTAGCATCGGCAAAGTAATGTGTTTATTTGTTAATTCTCCAATGTCGTCTTTAAGAACATGTGTAAAAGGTTAAAAAATGAATTATACCAACAAGGTAATAATAATAACCTGGATACATGTTCCACGTGCACTGACGCTGCACGGTGCTGCAACCCCACATGCATAGTCCCACAAATAAATAACAATTCTATAAGCATGATGATTAATGCATGGCGCCAGTGGCGGCTCGCGACTTTTGAGTGAGTTAGAGTGCTGAGATTGAAAAATACATGTTATTGATGTTGGTGAAGCCGAAAATGATTTTCATATTTTTTTAAAATTTTAATTCCTTTGTATGGAGATTTAGATGGTAGGTGGGGCAGTATATTATAAAAAAATAAAAATTCAAGTCACTAAACTTTTGTTAATGGAATTTTTTTTTTTTAATAGCCACATAATTGAGAGCAAAGATTATTTTGTCGAAATAATGTAAGAAGCCTATATATACAAAATAAACACAAAAAAAACAAGATTTTTACTACTGATGCTCACATCTTAAGTTTTGCAAAACAATTTATTGAGGTTACACTTTTCTAATTATGGATTGCATTATGACGTCTAATGAATCTGTGCGTCAACTGTGATTATTTATGAGAATTATTTTTCTGCTAATGAGCGCAATACATTAGTCATCGAACCTATAGGAATGTTTATTTGTGTGAAAATTTCTTTTTTGTCCCTAGCCTTGTAAGGATGGGATTTCAGCACTGTGCACTGTAGAGGGGTAAATTATAAGGGTTCTTATAAGGGACTAGAGGGGTAAATTATAAGGGTTATTATTTATCAACTAAAATACTCTTCATTACATCCAGACAGAAAATCTTTGTTTGCTACTCTTCCGCGTGTCTTCCCAGGGCACTGTCCACAGAGTTTCCTCTCGGTAGCGTTCCTCGTCCCTGAAAACAAAAATATAAGTTAACTAAATACAGAAATAATATTCTTAATCATCACTGAAAAGCTGGCGAAGAATAAAATATTTAAAAAAAAATTCCGCACATGAGTAACAACTACTCCCCACTGTCCGGAGCTAGTGGGACTATTGCAGCCCCAATTGGGATATGTTGTGAGGATAAGGAACGTAGGGAAGAAAAGAAGATGGGAGAGGAAGATTTATCTACTAGATCTGGTCACCAAACACAACTAACGCTATTTCAAGCAACTTTTCAATTCTAATTGGTGGTCTTTTACCACGGCGATACTGAGAGTATATACCACTCTGAAACGTGTTACAAATATACTATTTTTAAATGAATTAATTATGAAATAACATAAATTAATCAAATAAAATTTATTTCCACACTCAACCACGTTCCAGAGTGGTGGATATTCTCAGTAAAGACTGGTGAAAGACCATCATTTATAATCGAAAAGTTGCTTGAAATGGCTTTAGCCTTGTTTGGTAACTGGATCTGAATAGCCAGATACTTCCCCACTTTCCTCCTCCCCATCTCCTTCCCCACCCCACTACCTTCAGCCTCACAACATACCCCAATTGAGCCCCCCTAGGCCCACTGGTTCCAGACGGTTGGGACCAGTCGGGACTCTACAATTTGGGAGGTGAGTATGGGTACCGCCAGTGGCATGCATTAATCTATGACCAAATGTAGGCCGTGCGTATTTTTCAAGTCCAGGTATGAAATTGTGGGTTGAATATTTGAAAACGGCCATTTTATTGTCTTGCTAAAAAGTGTAATTTTGTCAAATCTTAAAAAAAATTCACAAATTTATTAAGAAAAAAAATATTTTTATCAAAATCCTTTTATCTTCTGGTTCGATTTTCTTAGGAACAGCTTTTCAGCTTTTATGGACTGCACGCCACTGGTACCGCCACCCTAGGAACCATTCATTGGATAACCAACACCTCTGTAATAGGTCACCCCAAGTGGTTCGCTACGTTTGGTGACTCAGCAGGAGTGCCCGGGTTAATGGGGTGAGGTTTGTCCAGGTCTTGGTGGCAGATGCGTCTACCCTCCAACTGATTGGCAGGCTGGATCGGGAAGGGCCGTTGATGGAGACCCTTTGACCTCTCCAGCCAAACTTTCTCGACCCATCGCCTTGCACCACAGTGGGAGGGATGGATTAATACATCCGTCACTCCTATACACACTGACCCCCAGATTCTTACCCATCTTTTATCCCTTTATTCTTCTCAGAATTTCCTCTCCTTACTTTCCTAAAAAACCCTCCATACATCATCCCCAAAGATGACATAGGCGTTGAGGAAAATATTTTTTGGGGGCCTCCTGTATGGAGATAATATTAAAAAAAAATCGAAAGAAGCAGCCAGTGTTAAGTGGAAATTTCAACCTTGTTGCCACCAGCATGAGGAGTGCATGATTGTGATTACGTTCAAATTATACAAATTGAAACATGAAAAAGTAATAAAGAGTTTACCTGTCGTTCCTGACCATGATAGGAAGGGCGGCGCGGGGCGACCCCACCCTCTCCCAATCCGGGGGCGGCAAAGGGATTCTAAAACATATTACGACGGACAATGAAATCTGTGCAGGCGGCCAAAACAGGATCTAAACACCAGCAGCGTAGATCCCCTGCATAACCCATGCCTACCTCATTAAAACAACCCACAAAGTTTCGGTCTGGATCAAAACAAAAGGTACACAATTTTTTCAGTACTTAATAAAATCAAACCAAACCATGCAATACCATTTGCTTTACTTGCATTTATTTGGTAAATTAATAAAATAGAACACAATAAAATAATAGGTTAGGTTAGGTGTTTTTTTTTAACTTTTCGGTTCGGTTTTCTTAGGGTAGGCACGGCTCTTCGCTTTTATGAACTGACCAGTTGCAATGGTTATGAACCACTGAAGTTGCATCCGGGAACCACGGCATGCCACGCCCATGTGTTCTAGTTAGCCGACATATTTTAACACCCGAAAAACAGAAGCTCCGAAAAGGATGAGCCCGTCACGATGCCGAGCGAATGATGGTACCATAATGCTTACCATTATCTAATATTAAAAAATGGTACTGCCTCAAGCGTCATGTGTTGGAGCTAACTTGGAGTGTCCTCGTGATGGCTCGCTAAATTTGAACGCATGGCAGAAAACAGAATGCTCTTGGTGATCATTCCAAGAGTTACTAAGCGTTTGACAATTGATGTAGATATCGAAAGACATATATTTTACGTATGATTTTTGTAACGAAGATTGTTGTAATAATAGAATATATTTCAAGAAAAGATCCTCACCTTGAGGACAGGCACGTCGACCTGCAGCACCTCCCTATCCACCATAGTGTGTGCATCATCGTCCAGCGCGTCTACTGACAGGGACAGAGATAGCGACAGCGGCAGAGAGGCAGCAGAGGGCCGTGCCGTCAGCTGCCTGGCCAACTGCAGCGGATCCACCTCTCCTGGAATGGGCCCAAAACATACATATTTCAGAGTGTTCAGTATTTACACCTGGTTCTCTTGTACGGTATTACTGACCTATGCCAATAGCCTTGGCCACCCTCTTGGCCTGAAGGAGTCTCGCGGCGCCGCGACGGAAGCGCAACGCCGCTGCCCTACGCCTCGCGGCTGTACGCAGGGTGTAACGCGCTAGCACGCCCTCCCAACGACCAAGACGGGCGGCGCGCGCGGCCAGTACAGAGGGCCCGCCAGAGCCGCGTACCTGTAGGGCGGCAAGCAACGCGCACCCCGTCTCCTAAAACGAACGTTGAGACAATTAAGTATAAATAAGTCCTGGAATCGCTAGTTAATGTCTGCCAAGAACACCTTGTTACACTCGGTAAATGTTTTGTTTTGAATGTTGTGCTAGAGGATTATTTCACTTTAAAATACATATTTCGTGTGAGTTACCGATCCCAGGTTGTTGACGCTGATGTCGAGCTCTCTCAGGGGCGAGCGGCCCGCCGCCAGCGCTGCGGCCAACAGCCGTCCCGCCTCCACGCCGCTTTCACCTGCCGCGCCCACCCCGCACGCGGACACGTTAAGCCTGCAACAATGTTTACATTACATAAAATTATTTCCCCTATTTTAATAATATATATTTTATTTTATAAACGGATTACAATCTTTAGAGCACAGGCGTCAGGTGGGAATGCTGTCCTTGTTCTACTGTTATTTCAATGAAAGACGCTCTGAGGAACTAGCAACATTGATCCCTTGGGCCCTGGTGCATACTCGAAAAAGATGCCAAACATGTGCCCAACATTTATACACGGTTGACATTTGTCACATGGGAACGGCCCGTTTCTACGATTCTTTCTTATGTTCAATAGCCTGACTGTGGAACGATTTGCTGGCCTCTGTGTTTCCTCCCTCCTACAATGTGAGCCTTGAAGAGACCCTCACTTCTCTCCTTCCTCTCAAAAATACCCTATTATTATTTTCCTCAAAACCTCCCGTGTGGAATTAATGTAAAATAAAAATTCTTTTATGTAATGTCGTGAAAGTTTGAAAAATGCTATTAACCCCGAAGTGGCTGCCATAATAATTTTAAAATAACTAAAATGCTAACAGAACTTATTAACAATATTATTAAAATTGATTTACTGTTTTTAGACAGTCAAATATAGTGTCATTCAATAATATCATTTTTTTATATTTTTTATATGAATACCGCACAAGAGTCCTAACTGCTTCCAACCGTCTGGAGCCAGTGAGACTATGGCATTCCCAATTGGGGAATGTTGAGAGGCTGAAGGCATTAGGGAGGGGAAGGAGAAGGGGAAGAGGGAAGTGGGGAAATACCTGGCTATTCAAATCGAGTCACCAAACACGCCCAAAAGCCATTTCAAGCAACGTTTCAATTCTGAATGGTGGTCTTTCACCAGGGCGATACTGAGAGTATCTTACACTCTGGAACGTGCGCAAATGTACTATATATTATTTTTAAATTAATTAATTGTGAAACAACAAAAATTAATTAAATAAAATTTATTTGTGTGCGCCGGGATTTGAACCCGCGACCTTCGGATTCACAGTCGAGAGCCTTACCCCTCGACCATGGAGGCCGTCGAAATTAAAATTTTAGAAACATTTTAAAGAGATTCTTGATTGTGGAATGCTGTACTGTATCATCGAACTACTGCTGGGACAAGGGGGGACTGCGGTCAGGTATTCAAAGCTATTTTGAATCAATATCGACGTGCACAAATACATTCAAACGTTCGCTCTTTAAAATAGCCATGCCGGGAATACAAATATTCACATGTTTATTTAATTTAGGAACTTTTTAATCATTTATTTATTTATTTGTAAGAAATAAACAGCTCTTATACAATACTTAAATTGAGAAGTGAACATGTGAGGATTTGTATTCCCGGCGTGGTTATTTTAAATCATTTTAAAGAGCAAACATTTAAATGTGTTTGTGCACGCCAATATTGGTCCTAATTAATTCGAAATATTAAATATAAAAAGAAATAAACGCACACAAAATCTCCACATAACATACTTACGAAAACAATGGCAGATGAAGATAACAGCCGATCACATAATATTCGCCATCTTAAACTGGACGAAAAAATAGAACACGACCTAATTTTCATCCCCTTTCCATGAGCAATCTGAATGAAAAAAAATATTCATTGAAAAAAAATGTAACATTGTCATAAAATGGACAATCAGTGCCATTTGTTTTGTTTTTTTTTTTACATTTGAAATTTTGCTTTCTATCAAATTGTGATCAGCTGACAAACATGACATGAGAGGTTGTGCTTTCCTACTTATCAAAGATTGCAGGAAAGGATTTAGAATTGGCATTTTTAACGGGGACTGTTCAAATGTCAAAAAAACAAAATGGTGCTATTTGGCCATTGGATAATAATGTAACATATTTTTTTTTAGTGCTGCACAAGAGTCCCAGCTGTTCTTAACCATCCGAAGCCAGTGAGACTACGACATTCTCAATTGGGGTATGTTGTGAGGCTGAGTGTAGTGTGGAGGGGAAGGAGATAGAAAAGAAGAAGGTGTGGAAGTACCTAGCTATTCAAATCTGGTCACTAAACACGACTAAAACCATTTCAAGTTAGATTCTGAATGGTGGTCTTTCAACAGGGCGATACTGAAAGTATCTACCACTTTGAAATGTGCCGCAAATATCCTATATATTATTTTTAATTAATAAATTGTGAAATAACACAAATTAATTAATTAAAATTTACTTGCGCACGCCGAAATTCGAACCCGCGATCTCCAGATTCGTAGCCAAGGATCGTAACCACTCAACCACGGAGTCCGTTACATTGAAACGCTCCAACTTTAGAGGTTCATTGAGGAACATAAATAGTGACCGGTCTACTTTTACCTTCCCAATATCGAGTTTGACACTTTCCATCCGCTGCCAAGTTGATAGGCCAGCATTACCTGTGTAAGGGGGTGCCCTTGTGAAGTGCAGCGGCAAGAACTGCGAGGCCCGCTGCCCGTAGTGAAGTGTTGCAGCGCAAGTCCAGCGCCAGCAGCCGGCACGATGGCTGCACCAGTGCGTAGCTGATGGCCGCTGCTCCTTGGGCACCTGCATATGGACAAATGATTAGGTCGGCATGTGGCAGTTTCAATTATTTACAAAAAGGTTTTTTCCTATTTTTATGCGTAAATGGAACAAAATAACTCTACTGCTATCTAGTTACTCGTTCCCCATCGGGAACAAAAATGACTCGAGAGGTTAAGGTTAAACGAAACGCTAATTCAAATATTTTGGAAAAAAACACTTTTCGCACTTAATGCTTTTAAATATAGATATGATTGTTTGTTGGCGGGTACACATATGGAATATGAAATGAAAAAAAATCATTAATGTAAGTTTAAAGCTAAAGTCCTTCGACAAACTTATAAAAATACTGTATAATATGTTAGTTTTACAATCATGTATTGTATCTTTATTAGATTCTTGAAGGACTTAAGTATTAAATCTACAGTAACAATTTTTTCCCATTTCATATTCCATGTGTACACCCGTAAACAAACAATTCATTTCAATATGTGAAAGCATTACATGCTAAAAGTGTTTTTTTTTTCTAAAATTAGGACCATTTGTGAGTACGTGTTATATTTCATCAAAGCAAAGGGGACAAACATGTTGATGAACAGGCAAGGATGCGTAATTAGAAAGAATCAGTACATTAAACTGGACTGGTGAAAAAAATAAATATTGCAGAAGAACAAAACATAATTCAACAGTGTAGAAAGAATTCAAAGAAAATTTTAAAATTTCATCAATTTTAGAGCTCATTAATTTATCGTTAAGGGTCCAGTATAAGACCGCGTATTCACCGCCGTTAGGAATTTTAGGCCTCAAACTCAAAACCACGGACCACCACGATCCGGCAGCAGGATTGGGGAAATGTGGATAATGTAGACCACGCCGGATTAAAAAAATGTTCATCGTATTGATGCAATACGAAACAAAAACATTTGCTCTATATTTTTTTCGTTTATTCGCTGTGTAACAATAAATTAATAGAAGCTTGACAGACTTAACTTAGCAGTCCGAAAAGGGAGGATTTTTTGCCGCTTACTGCAAAGTAAAGCAAGTCGATCTGTTGGTATAGGTTAGGGTAAATGATGAGAATATGTTTTTTTTTTTAAATTTTGTATATAATATATTAATAATTGACAGTACCCATACAAAGTACCTTTCACAAAATATTTTTTTTGTTACTATTTACGTATTTATTTCTTCACATCATAATCTTTTATTTTTGCTTCGGAAATATTATAGAAATGGGTAACGTGGATCACCTGCTCAGAAATACTTGTAAGCACAGTTTTTGACATAGGGAATTATTTTCATGGTTTTTGAATCAAGGAATCCGATTTTCGATTGTCCACTTGTGGATTCAAGATGGTTGAAATGAATTAGATGCTTTTTTATATGGCTGTTCTTTCAATGGCTTTGGTTTTTATTAATGGTTAAGGAATCCGACTATGTGGCGGATGTGAATTAGATCCCGTTTATTAAACGGGAATAAGAATTATTTGTCTTTTGATAATTTTTGGGATTTCGAAACGGCCTTCAATATTCTATACTAAACAGCAGTAAAAATATAATATAGGTAGATAACAGTGATTTACAACCCACTCCAGATGCAGACAATAAGCTTGAATACAATTCACCAGTAGTTCAGTCAATGAAGGCAATAAGAAAAACTGAAATTTTGCAGGTGAATAATACCTATAACAGGGAGTATTTTCACAAAAGTCTCCTATCTTCCCCTTGCCCCTCTCACACGCAAAGTAGACCAAATATGCTATAATTTGAAATCAAATACGTTTCTAAGGACTTAATAGTGTCCACACTTTAATTCCGATTTTGAACCAAATCGGTAGAGAACTCAAAATTCAAAATGAACATCGAAATTAATCAGGTTGACATTAAATTTGACATCAGCACCCCCTAACATGACTTACGCCGCTTTCTAACCAAATCGGTGTGAATATCTAGAAATTCAAGATAGCCGCTAAAACTATGGATTTTGATAGGCACAGATCGGCATACTTATATATGCAGTCGGGGGCGTCAAGATTGTAAATTATATGGGCACAAAAAATGTTAAGATTTTAAAAATAATTCGTTCATTCATTAGTTTTGCTTTTGACAGCCTGCAAAAAAAATAATCTTATAGATCTATACCACGTCCGTCAGTTTTTTTCCAGTGCGCAGGTCTTTTATATTGTGCCGTATAATAAATTAATCACTTTTTGGACCATCTTAAAGAACGTTGCAAAGAAATGTGATTACAACAAAAAAAAATCGAAAATACGTAATTCCTACATTCCGGTGGCAGTTTAACACCTCTCTTCCCAGCTATTCGTCATAAAACAGACAAAAATATCGAATTTCAAATCGACGTCCGCTCGCTCCGAAGGGCTTCTCACAACTGATTTACTCCGGCGAAATAAATCGTTTTATCAACAATCGCGCGGGCCGGAGATTCTCATAGGTTTTTGTATGACGGAACTGAATTTAAAAATTCCTGAACTTTGAGGGAATTACAGAGAAAATCTAGATTTACTGAATTATTTTTAATAAACGCTCTTGGTTCTTGATCTTATTTACTCTGAGATTGTGGAAAGATTTTAATTAAATATGTTTGTAATGGGTGCAGTTAACATAACGGCGAAGGCACTGTCGAGCGTTTTACTTAAAATTACAGTAGATATTTCATATATAATGTAAAAGATTACAGTTTAAGAATTTACGTCACTGAAAACCTTAGACACTTTCGTAACTTTCTGTTAAGAAGTTGCAGATAAATTATGTGTTGTATTGCTTACGTTAGCATACTGCGAAGTGACGTTTAGCGCCTTATTTGAGACTGCCCCCTTAACGAAAAATTTAAGAATTCCAACTTTAGAAAACAGATGAAAAATAAACGAACTAACCTTTTTTATTAAAATGATTAAACTGTAAATTCGATTCTTCTGAACTCCTGCATTTAACCAGCCTACACATGCCTAAATGAACTACTAGACAAACATTAACATTTTTCATATGTATATTCCGTTCCAACTGTAGCTTGCATTCTCTAATATGACGCTTACGCTTGGTAACAACTACTTAAATGATAAGAATGTATGAACTTGGAAAATTTAAAAAAAAAATGTATGAATGAAGAATCTTTCTACCTAGTTTATAAATTATTTACAGCTTTATACATTTTTTTATTTATTTGCATTATTAACGTTGATTTTGTGGATATTGTCTTATTTATTTCTGTGTATTCTTAGCTTTGTGCAGTTTATTTTTATTACAAGTGAAATTTTCAAGTGTAATTAACTTTTGTGTATACTTAAAAAAAATGTACTCATATGTAAAAGCTCTCTGGGCATTTAAATAAATAAAAAAAAAACTTTACTGTACCGAAATATAGGAGAATTATCAAAAATATCAGGAGGATGCGCAAATGACCAAATGCACCAAAACCAATCTTGCAGATCTGTCACTACTAGAATGAAGAAAAATAAAATAAATGCTAAACCTTTGTTGCAGTACATCCATTAAACAGAGATAAGAATTGAATGAAATCTGAATAAGGTATCGGCTTCCTCTTCCGGGAACCTCGTTTGATAATGTTGAGTCTATGGGAAAGAAAACACTTCATATGTTACATAAGACAGTGAATAACTAATTTGGTATGCTAATTGTTCTTCCTCATAGCAGAGGTATGAATGGTTGGTGAGTTTAGTCAGTGGGTGTACCAATGTTGTTGTTGACCAGCAGCACCTCCCGCAGCGAGGGCCGCTGCAGCAGGAAGGCGGACAGGTGCAGTGCGCCCTGGTCCGCCACGTGGCAGTGGCTCAGCTCGAGCAGGCGCATATGTTCGTGCTCCCACAGCGCGTCAAGCACCACCTTTAACTTGGCGCAGTCTATATCACTTCTCGTTATCCTGAAACATAATATAGCAACTATATATACATATATGTAGAATAATTTTCTCGGTTTACCCGCGTAATGTAGTCCTTAGAAGGACTTTTTAACTCCCGACGTTTCGGACAAATCACATTGTCCATCTTCAGAGGCCTTATGTCTTGAGTTTTGTTTTGAACAGATCGCTTGCACGTGTCCGTTCAATCCAAAAGTCAAAACCTAAGCGATTGCAAATCATTTTAATAGTCTAGGATGCAACACGCGTGTCGATAAAGGGGCGGAGGTAGGGGTGGGGCCTTTAATATGCTGTTTGGGCGTAGTAACCTGAATGGTTTTATTTAAGGAAGTTGAGGGTAATTCTAATAATTTTGGATGTGATGTTATCGGGGAATTTTGATCAATTATGACTTTCCAAGTGTCGGGAATTCTGATTGAGTCATTTCTAGTATTCATATTGTTTTTATGTTTATGAATTTCGATGGCTTCGCGATAAATCCTTCTTGTTTCATTGTAAAGGCTAGCTATTGTCGTGGTATTATCAAAATCTATGACCTTCATTAAGGACGTGTTGTACTAAGGATGACGTTAAGCGTTTATTTGTGACATCTACTTTATGTTCTGCAATTCTACACCATATTTTTCTATTACTCCGTCCAATATATACCTTTTCACATGCCCCGCAAGGTATTTTATAAATACCATGTGATTCAAGTGGAATGTGATCTTTCGGATTTCTAAAATTATTAAATTATTCTACATCTTACACCCATGAAAATATATATATATATATCTCAACCTAACTTAACATTGAATGAAAGCCGAAACATTGGCTCGAGAATATGGAGATTTTAAGGATCGTATGGATCAGTCTTACGTCAAGGCTCCATCAAAAAGAGACAGGCTACAAAGATTTTAAACGCCCCGGAGTGTTCCTGCATAGCACAACAAATATATGTACGAGTATTTGATACTTACCAGGAACTTGAGTAACCAATTCTCACTTCGAATTCTGTTCATGTTTGACAAGAGAAAACATACAAAGATACAGAAGAACAAATTGTAGACAAAGAGGAAAAACATTTTACAATCACCCATGGCACCATACAGCACAAGATCAGCAACTGTAGCTTTTGGTAAACCAGTGAGCCCGAGAGACGGTGAACAATAGATTATTCTTCGAGCCCTTCAGAGCGCAACATGGCAGCTGCGGCAGTCTCACAACACCTACCCAGCGAGACAATTAAATCAATAACAGAGAAGGCCACCAGAAAAGAAAGAAGAAAGGTTAGGAAATAGAAAGCCCCGATGCATGGCAGTGAGGCATGGAACTGGAAGAGGAAGATATGAAAGTAGGCTGAATGCTATGGAAATGAGATCACTGTGCTACCATGTTATGGTAAAACCATGCAATCTAAAAAAGGCGCAATTGAGTAAATAACGTTTGAAGATTTCAATAAATCTGTGTAGTCGTACAATTTTAGGAAAATCTAGGTAATGAAAGCATATTAAAAAAAATCTGTCAACTGTGGGTGGATGGATCTCTATGAGTGGAATCGAATAAATGATGTTAAGACAAAACCATGCAATCCGCATCGCATCCCTATGACCCGACCCAATTATTTGATTCACTTCGTCGTGGTTTATCAGACGTCCCCTACATCTTCTGTCATTCACTTTAGCGTTACATATTCTTCTCCATTTAATCGCTCAACCTGTCCAAACTATCTAAATGACCTTTTCTTAATCTTGTTCATTGCGCTTATTGCATTGCATTCTTTCTGAATCTCTAAATTTTTACCACATTTATAAATGATTTTAATGCACTTATGACCCACTGCCGTGTTATGACAAAACCATGCGATGCGGATTGCATGGTTTTTTGTGCGCTAACTGCAACTTTTGTCGCCATATGTGTACTTCAAATTCAGCCAATACTTTAATGAGGCGCAAACCAAAACTGGGCAGGAGGCCAACTGCTTTTTAAAAGTAATGACTGCTGGGCATCGCTAACAGCATAAACAAAGTCGGATCTAAAATGAGGGCGAATAGGGGTATTGTATGAGACGATACATGAATGTGAATGAAACAAGGAGTGTGAGCCGAGACAGAGTTATGCGGTGGATAGTTAGTAAATTAGAGAGTTAGAGTTTGCCACCTCAGCACGGAGAGTAGCCGACAGTGGCGCAGGCCAGCGGCGAGACGGCGCGCATTCAGCGGACTGAGGCGGTGCAGGGAGCGGCAGTAGGAGGGTGCCACCAGCGCCAGGCTCAGGTGCAGCTCACTCAGCTGCAGCAGACCACTCAACACGCTACCCAGGGGGATCATTTCTGTGTTGGAAGTTACAAACATATTATTATATAATTAATTTGGCAATACAGTGAGAAACTACGGGTCAGTCGTTGTCACATTTGACATCTAACAAATTGGTTAATTTTCAAATAACAGTCGATTCTCAGTCCAACAGCGGTTTTGTCAATTTTTATGTTGGTTTGTTTGTTCAACCATAACTGTCATAAAATATAACCAAAGGTTGACAACCCGAAAATCAGCGATCATTCTAATGTCAAAATATTCAAACTGGTGCTGATAGTTGATGCCAAATGTGATCAGATGCAGGTCAAACAATTGACCCAAGTGCTTACCAATAATTATTTGAAGATCCGTCAATAATAAGCTTGAGGCCTAGAGGCAACCAGGATTCTCTAAACTGAATGCGAACTGCAAGTGTCAGCATTATTCATTGCATATGATCTGAAAAATAATGACAGCATCACGCATCCGTGGCAAAGAACAATACACTGATGCATAACTTGGCCAATCACCAATTAACTGCCTTGTTGAGAACCCTTGGTAAGATTCAATGTGAACATAATATGAACATGACATACATCGTGTAATTTTTACCTCTGTATGTGTTTGGAGCATCTCTCTCCTGTGCGAATCCTCCTGCGCGCAATCCCTTCACCTCCATCCTCTGCACCCTCTCCCCGCACACTGATACCAGCTCAGAGATCTGTAAACAGACTCGGAAAAGGTAACCTTGTACTGAGCTTGGTATGGACATTCCATTAATGGAGCTGCTTATATAAAGTACCAAATCTTGTGACTTAAGAATATGAGGATCTAAGCTGTAGATTATCTAATTACAATCGCCTGGGAAAGCTGAACGACTTAAAAACTCAAACTTCTTCGAACCTTCGCTAGAAAATGAATTACACAGAATTAAGATGAACCATGACCAATGTAATATTCTGTAGGTCCCAGCCACTGCGCTGGGCTGGACATGTTAAAGGAATTCCAAACGACAGGACACCAAAAATTATGACCAAGTGGGTGCCCCAATGGATGCGACACGGAGTCAGATCAAGGAAAATGTGGATAGACTGCGAGGAAGAGGATTGGAACAGGACGGGAAGGACTGAGGACTGGAGGCAAATTGTGAAGACCGCAGCCAGCAGAGGGCATGTGTGGAGGTAGCCAAGCTATGATGATGATGATTGGAAAGCTAATTGAAGATAATTTCTCACGGTTCTAATTAACTGGTTTATGGTTCCTATAAGAGTGCTTTTTAACTTCACCCAATGGAGAGGACAGCCAATTGATCAAAATGAGAAAATACCTCTAATTTTATATCACCCAGTTATTGCGCCGTCTCTACTCAAAGGCGTCTCTATTATATAACGAATTTTAGCATCATAATAACTAATAATAGTTGTGGAAATGTTCCGTTTCTTTTGACCGACCTTCTCGGGGTCGTACTCAGCCGGCAGCAGATGTGTGAGATAGTCTTCCATGTGACGCTCCAGATAGCGCTGCAGGAAAGGTCGACCCTCTCCTACCCAGCGAGACCTACAAAATATTCCTGTATTATAAACACCTTCCACCCTTTCCTGAGTGGCAGATACTTTTACCGGGGAAGTACTAAGAGTACTTACCGCACTAGAATGTGTCGCAAATTTACCAAAAAGTATTGTATGTTGATTATATGTGAAATAACAGATAAGATTAAATAGATATTTTGCGCACGCCGAGATTGGAATCAGCGAACTTTGTATTCACAGCTGAGGATTATAACCACTTGGCTATGGTCAAATTATTTTTTTTAAAAGTTACGACAAAGCACAACACATGCTAAAATTAGATTGCTAAATATGGTGACTGGGGAGTACCGGTAAGCCCTCTCCCAGAATGTGTCACAGTGCACGTGCGTCACAAGCGCTGCCAGGCTCGGCTGATTCAGGGCCGAGCTAACTTCCAGCGAAGCCAGGTTCTGGTTGTGTTGTGCGAGGTGTGGGTGGGGGGAGGGGAGGGCGCGCAGTAACTCCTGCATGTCTCGCTCTAGCGGCAATTCACTGACAGGAGCATCTGGAACAGAAACCAAAATAGACAAACGTTGACAATCTCCATAGCTGAGCAGTTAAGATCCTTGGCTTCAGAAGGAGGCACGCAGATTCCCAACCCAGAGTAAGCAATGATTTTATATGTTATTTCAAATTCTCATTCCCCTATCCCCTCCTAAAGAATTATGTATTACTACTATACACATACAATGGCATATAGAATGTTATACCCATCCAAACTAAATAAACTTTTTTAATCAAAGGGTATATAGCAAATATCTAGTAAGATTTAGAAGCATTTTATATCTCGGAATGGCATGTGTTGTGCAATAATTTATATTTGGTTACAAAGAAATCCTTTTATCTTCTAAAATTAATCCACTTTGTAAACACATTCGAGACAAACTGCTTTTTTAACAAAGAAAAATATATACATAGGTGGAAAAAACAAGGTTAAGTCAAAAAAGTTTCTAATGTTAAAGTTGATTAGATACAGGAGTTTTATTTAACATTGAACTAAGTAAGAGGAGTAGGAAGGGGAAGATAGGATGAGGATAGGAGATGCTCTTAATACATACTACAATACTTCTTATGCATTAATTTGTGATTGTACGCATTACTTCAGTTTGATATTTCTGAAGGATGTCGATATTACTAAATTGCTTGGTATACTGTAACGTAAATACTGACCCCGAGTCTATGATTGGGATAATTGTCTACGGAAGAGATTGGTGAGAGGATGTCTATGGGAGACGGCAGACGCAAGGGAGCAACTCAAGATGGCGGGCGATATAACCTGACTGGAGCGGTCGTGATCGGCGTGTGTTTGTTGGGAGAGATTATGTTTTTGATTTTCTATTTTGTTTGACGTCGGAGGGCGTCTACAAAATTTGCCCGAAGCGAGTGTGTTTTTTGTTTTATTGATTGATCGATGGCCGGATTGTGAGGCGATGAAGCCAAACCGCGCGTGCCTGCTGCTTTGGTGAAAATCTCGGAAGAAGTGATGAGCGGACCAAAAAGGACATAAGGTAGCATCTGCATATTCCATTGTCTGGACCCCATGGAAGAGGCTATGGCGGATGGCGCTTCAGAAGAGTCGTCCTAGACTTCTTTTTTGGAGATTACTACGATCGGTGAGCATCTGGACCTGGAGAGGCCTTCCATGATGCTGAGGAGAGGAATCGGACCATGAGAGCCATCAATTATTGTTTGAACCTTTTCGTGTTGGGATCAATCCTTCTCTTTACTCTTTTCTTTGCTAAACCATGATAGACGTGGTTATAGAATCATTAAATTTATGTTCTTTCCTTTTACAAGAGTTTTATTTACTGTATCAATCAATACATCCCACTTCCCTGTGCTTCACCATCATTCTCACCCACGAATCTTGAGATGAGAGAACATTAGCCGTCGTATCATTTTTACGCTACATTTTGGCGCCTCAACGTTTTTGTGAATAATATTTAAGATATTATGGACACGGACTCGGGAATTGATGGGTGAAGTTCGTGTGATGTATGGATTGATACAGAAATATTATTAATTATATCATAATATTGTTTATGTATATGTGTGCATACATGAGGTCAGCGATCACGCCATTAGAAGGTTGGTAAATATTAATTGTCGTAATTTTTGGCATAGTTGTGACATTGTTATTCTTGAAAGAAACGGTAATTATTTTTGCGACACAGGCATTTCCTGGCGTCGGTAACTAAAACTAATGCAAATAAATTTAAATAAATGAAGTTAAAATGATTCATGATTTTGACAATAGATGGTGTTGCGTGTACACGGTTGTTT